>JAEMPF020033549.1:0-19427 GCA_022496165.2 Catalaphyllia jardinei
ATGTTAGTTATGGCATGTGTAAATTGCATGCACGTGCAGAAAAAAAACCTCCCCAGCTTCCTTAACTTGAAACTCCATGTTTGATGCTGGGGCTATATAAAAAAAACACGCAATATAATTGACAATAACAATGTACAACCAAGCCAAATGGGTGCCAGTGTAGAGTCAAGCTTTTTGCATGCGTTGTTTCCATGGATACATTCTTGTTGCCATCAGAAACTTCAAAGTTTTGCATCAAAACTTTGTGTAGAAACTTGTGTGGTGTCAAGCTCAACTGGAAAGCATAGTAAATGCATAGTAAGCCCAGCAGCAGGCTCAGATTCACTCTCGAGCAAAGAGCAAGTTGACAAGTAAAGCGATCTGGTAGAAGGAGTCAGGTGTGACACAACTTCCCAAAGTAAGCTTGCTTACAGGCTAGTAGATTTAATTTTAAGTGAACTTACATGTAAAATATATGGCTGGCATACCAGATAAAATCTTGATTTGCCAGCACAGGGCCAGGGGAAAATACCAAGTAAGATAAGTACCAGTATACAGCTTTCTCAAAAGAACTTGTGAGTAAGTAACCATGAAAAAGAATTTTACTACAACATTGCTTTAGTTTGCTTGCATTGTACATGTAGCATGTGTGGCAGGCGTCCAAAGGGGAGGGAAACGGGAAAGACGAGTGCATGAAGCAAGAGAAGATCAGGGGTAGAAGGATTGTGGTAGGGGATGCCTGGAAAGAAGGCTATTGTTTTCTTCCCCCTCTCTAATTAACTATGCAAAACTGACTCAACTGTGGAATGTCTGGCAGTCAAAATCATCCAATCAGAATCATGCCACTTCTTTCGTGACAAACCTGTAGGCACCAGTGAGTCCTCGTATTTCTTGTTTTTGTTGTTTTGTGTCAGAAAATAAATTTGCAGACCATCTGACGTTGGGAAAAGCGAGAAGTGGTCGAGGGCGGCCCCAAAAAAAGCAATTGTAACAATGTTTGTAGAGTTTGTCAGGTAGATCTAAAAGTAACATATGGCAAATGTGTGGCTAGAGCTCGTGGAAATATATATTCAAACTGTCGGCAAGAAAAGAAAGAAAAGAAATATGTGGAGTTGTCTTACAGCGAATCTCTAAAGAGCTTTGGGATAACAGTCATAACGGTGATTGCTTCTTTCATCAATTCCCAGTTGGCTTGCACTGCATGTTCATGTTTCAACTGTATGCGACTCATCTATAACACAAGCCACTAAACTGTTACTGAGAAGTGTTCTTCAGTGATTGAAGAAATCGCTTATCTGTAACACTTTCCACTGATGCACAGACAACGTCAAATTTGCCCCCTTTGATGTCTTGCAAATAAACTAGCTTCTGAGCAAAATATCAGGCAGTCGAATTCAAGGCCTTGACTTCCATAATCTGGTTGCTAATAATTCTGAAAAGAGGCATTATTACTAACCGATATGATGCATAATTTCTAGCTCACTTCGCAAGCCACACAAGAAGCTGATGACTGTGGGTAAAAAGGCTAAAAGATCCTTTTTCGTAAAACTGTTCAATCGCCTTCTTTTGCTTTGCTCTTAGCCAGAATTTGATACCATTTTCTTCCAAAGATCGTAGTGTTTCCTCTAGAATTAGCACGAAGTGATCTCTTGATTTCTCTGCCCTGTTGAATATAAATGTGAGAATGACAGGTTGCTAACCAATCAAAAGGATGGATTAATTCATTAAATCTTACCAGTCGGGATTCTTACATTTGTCGGGTGAACGAAAAAAACAACCTTCTCCCTCCCATGCTCATTTTGACTTTTCTCCCTTTCTATGGCCTGAACACTGAGTTAAGCTTAGTACAGTTGAGTTAAGATGTTTGTAAGGTAGGTAGCAGTTTCAATTGAAAAGCACTCTGTATAAGAAAACTTGTTCAATATTCAAACATGAGACAAAGTGGCAGAGAAGTAACAGCAGAGATATGGTAGCTAGCAGTGCCAAATACCAAAGGAAGAAAGGTTGTTCCAGGAGGTCAGTGTAGATCTAGGGGAGAGGCTCAGGGGGCTTGCCCCCTCCCCCCTAATTTTGGGAACAATGAACAAATCACATGGGGAAGAAAAGCCGGCTGGCCAAGCAAAAAAAATCCCTCCCCTCTGCCCCCTTAACTGAAGGTCTGGATCCACCACTGCTCAAAGCAATCATATCTCATGTAACTGAGTATTTGAGTTTCATGGTGATTATCATTAATTTTGTTCTCCAATTTCACAGGAATAAATATTGTTGCATAGCAAGCCATGGTCATTGTTCGGTTATCTCCTTTATAAACTCTCATTTTCTCTACAACCAAAAAAAAACTATATAATGAATTGACCTATATTCAGTGAATTGTAAACCTCTATTTACAGTGTGCATGGTATTTTGGAAAAACTCTGTCAGATCCAAATAAGACTCAGTCCATAAACAAGCCTCAGAAGACAGTCTTTTCTCAAAACAATGGAAGTACAGATTTTGATTGCAATCAAGACCCAATCCAAAATCCCATTTGTCAGAGACAAATCACTTTGACCAACTGAAAGTGAAAGACTTTGTAAACTACTGAGATTTGCTAAACAAGTTTTATTAGACGTTTCAGTGAACAGAGCTGTAAAAAACTTGCAGCATCTTTTTCAAGTTGGCTATCTTGTAGCATCTTTTAAAAGTCAGCTTGATCATTTCAGTTTGAAACTAACAGGAGATATTCACAAAATAAGTTGCACTACGGAATCTACCCCAGAGAAATCAGTGCGCTCCATAACAAGCAATAATATTAAAACTCACTTCTCAACACTCCATTGCTTCCAGTCGCTTTAACTATGTGTTCAGTCCCTGGTGTAACCAGTGGTCGTTTACATACTAAATACATTCAATCAACTCTCTCATCGTGACCACATCTTGTAAGTGACCACCTCCCTTATGCGACCCACTTTGTAAATAACTGTTGTGTTTCTCAGTCAAATATTGTTCCAAGAGCTCTCTCGTAAGCGACCACTAATCAAATGTCTTAAGTCACCATCAATTTGAGATACCCTGTCTTAAGGGGTGCACAAACTGGGTCCTAATACAGTGCGAGAGTTATAAAAACCTACAAAGAAATGTAAACAATATGATATCTGTGGTGCATTTTAAAAAAAATTCTGTAGGAAGGAGAAAAATTAAGAAAGCAATAGTTGAAAAGTAGTTTTTTCTTTTATCTGCTCAACAAATTTTTTAAACTTAAAGGAACACAGTCACAGTATTTTGAGTTATATTGAATATCAACAAAATTACTTTTAAATTGATGGAAACCTGGAAATAACACCTTACACCCGCTTTCAGTGTTATGTGCATAGGCGACATCTTACCTCATCTTTCGACATGCTATTTAAACGGCTGTTTAACTGCGAAACAGGTAGTTTTTCATGTTATTAGTGGAAGAAATGACAAATAAATGATAATTACTGACCTGGCATGGCTGAAGAAGATTGTAAACATTACATATTTCCAGATTTACGGGATAATTAAAAGATTTGCATGTGGTCGATCAGCTCTCAATGGTTACTTCCGGTAGAATTAGGCTGCTAAGGCGTTTGTATTCGAAAGATGTAAACATTCAAAATAGTCGATTTATCTCTCACAGAATGGCTTCTTAATACTCCGAACCTTAGTTTGATGTCAAATAAATCCATCTTTTATGACTAAAAGTCGAGTTCAACCGTGAAAGAGTCCGTTGTGTGAGCATTTTGATGTGGGCCAGGTTACATAGCATGTCGATAGATGGTATGTCGAAATATGAACGCAGATGTTGCCTATGCACGTAACACTGGAAGCGGGTGTAAAAAGATGGAAAAAGAAGCAATAATGATTAACCACAAAGGAACAAGTATGGAGAAGATTGACACCAATTACAAACAACCAAATTGAAAAATTTAGCCTAAACGATTCAAATTGTTTAACCCTGACTGTGCTCCTTTAAATAATTTGAAGATTGTTCCTGATTACATCTAATAGAGGAGTTTGAGAAGACTTCACCAAACCATTTTCCAAAGAAGACAATATTTTCCAATTTTGAGTACACAGCTGGTTGCACATGACAACAGGTTCTGGGAAAAATTATAATAGAACAAACCTATGATGTCTCTTTCATTTCTGTGGCAATGTTCATACTTGTACAAAGAACTGAACTATATTTAGAAGAGAATTTGTAAAACTTGTAACTTGACAGTTAACTTTTATTTTAAAAAAGTCTATTTTTCTTAATAACTGACACACATTTAAGTATTTTATTTTCATTCTCTGGAAAATGTTTCCTTAAATTGTGCATTTTTATTTGGCTGGAAAAAAAGAGAGAAAATTTGGGGAAAGTAGCCCAATAAAGGTTTGGAGTAACCTCAAACAAGAGACACATTGTCAAGTACACTCCATTGTACTTTTCTCAAACATAATAATATTGCTGCATGAGAAGAAAATCAAACACACTAAGTAATATCTTTATCTAATTGATCAGTCAATCCAGCATTGGGCTCACTTTATTGATTTTTCCTGTAAGCAGCCACTTTGTCTTGCACCAAGGGTTATCACTTATGAGAGTTGACTGTAGGCATAATTGTCCAAATACAAACAAGAAAATCAAGCTTTTAAACCTATGAAATCTTGCCCAAGTCTGTTCGTTGAGATACATGTAAATAGCACTTCTGTGGTTTAAAGATAGTGATTACATTGATAAATTCAGCAAGATCCCCCAGTTCAGCATTTTCCTATTGGCTTTTCTCCAGCAGAGACTCAAGATAGTGATGCAGAAATGTAAAATACTTCTGCACAGTATTTCTTCACAAAAAATTATGTCTATGGATTTGTTGTTTTTTTTTTATCAGTGCGTTTTTTCCTGCTACTCCACAGTTTTAAACTAGATGTCACTGTCATTCTTGTTATAGTTTGATCCCAAGCTGTTGTTTGAAGAAGAGCTATTATGAGGTCTATACATATACCCAAAACTACTGTCAGCTGGTAGTCATAGTAAGGCAAAAGGCCCATATGTGTGAAAATAATTCCAGCATTTGTGATATGAGGCTTGCATGCCGACCTTGGAACTGTAAGGCCACTTTATATGAACTACCCCTGGGCTGGGTTGTTGGAAACCTGATTAAGTTAACCCATGGTTAGCGAGAATTTTGATTTCAGTTTTGAAACTTTTTTTGAGGTGTTCTTTTTATGTTGTTTGCCCTGCAGTTTAAAGCTGTAGTAATCTCAAACTACACCACACATTAGAGGTGTAAAACATTTTTAAACAAGAAAAAAAGTTGCAGTTTATGTTTAATCCTGGGTTAACCTTAACCAGCTTTCAAATAACCCAGCCCTGGATGTCTCCATTCATTGGAATGAGCTTTTAATGATTGTTGTAAAATTTATTTTAGGCAAAGAGCAAGCTTAACCCCAATGCCAAAGTGTTTGTCCCACAGAACACGAGGACATCGTCATCATAGCTGTTAAAGAGAAGTTCCATCCTGCTGTTGGATTTTACGTTAGATGAATAGACAGACACCATGTATGATACGATGTACATAAAGTTTGCAATTTGTGAAAGAGTATACTGTAAATGGAATCCAGGAGGCTTTGTCCTGTCTAAATTTCTTATGTATTTTAATGATTAAATTAAATAAAGCTCTTATTTAATGCATACAGTCATTGATGGTGTTGATCCCTTTGCCACTAAAAAAGGTTGCTTATAAAAACAGTTGCATTTTAATTTTCATATTTTGTTTCTTTTAGCTTAAAGGGGCAGTGTCACGAGAATTTTGCAGTTTTAGGTCAGTTCTGTACTAAAATAATTACTTTGAGGCCCTCCTCATAAACAAAATGCTTCTGTTAAGCTACGACAAAGATATCAAATGAATTTTATCAGAGAGGCTAACCATAATAAATTTCTTGAGGATTTTTTGAAGACATAGCATCAAATCTTGAAAAAAATTGGCCAATTTTCTCAAGTTTCAATTCATTTCCATCCTTGCCATCCGTAGCAACAGGCGACAGGAAACAGTTTCAGTACCGGTAGTCTAGACCATTATTTTTGGAATAGACCCTTCTCCAAAATGGCGGCCGAAAATTCAAATAAGTTAAAATTAGCTTAAGTTGAAAATGCATACCAGCACTAGAAAGAACACCTTTACTTTAGTAACCCTGCAAAGTTTCAGCATTTCAGGTTTCATATCAGTTGAGAAAATGTAGGTTGAAAATCGAGAAATTTACAGACGTTTATATGACTGGGGGTATGCATTATACCCCCAGCCATACAAACGTCTGTAAATTTTTCAATTTTCAACTAACATTTTCTCAGGTGATATTACACTTGAAGTGCTGAAACTTTGCAAGGTTACTAAAGTAAAGGTATTCTTTCTAGTGCTGGTATACGTTTTTAATTTTGACTTATTTGAATTCTCGGCCGCCATTTTGGAGAAGGGTCTATTCAATTGACGTGAAGACACCTAGCTTTTTATAAAGCTTCCAAATAGGGTGACACTGCCCCTTAAAATTTGTTGCACAAAATGCAGTCAGCAGTTGAGGTTGTTCAACTCTGTCTTCTTGTTTGCTTGTTTGTTTCAGACTTCTAGTCTGTTCCATTGTCTACCAACAATAATGTTTACTTTTATCCTATTTAGCTTCAGGGCGGAGGGGGAAGGCCTAAGTGCTCGACTTGATCAAATTGTGTGATCTGGCCTAAAGTCAACAGGGCCGTACATAGTGGGGGGGGGGGGGGGCAGGGGGGCAGTTGCCCCCGCCAGGAAAACTAATTTTTTTTCTAACATAGTGTTTGATTTTGTTGGGCTGTATACGGGAGATCCATGTGAAGGTTTGTGGGGTTTGCCCCCGCAGACAAAAAATCCTAGGTACAGCCCTGGTCAATGTTAGAAATATTAGAGAACATCATGTTGCGTTATGTTTTTCACATTAATAGATGTTGACCATACTTTCAAAGGGTGTTTTACCAAAAGTTAGTATTTCTCTCTAAGCAAGATGTAGATTTTATTGTGTTTTCTTGTTTCAAAATCTGCACAGTTCTTATGTCTTGCCCTGGAGAAAAACTGTACTTTTTTAATATGATATTTATTTATTTATTTAATTTTTTGCCACACACAACGAAATACAATCATAAGAAAAACGATAATTAGTAAGTAAACTAATACTAAATTTAAAATTTGCAAATTACTTGGGAGGAGCAATGGTGGCGGGGAAATCTCCGAGAAGCCGAGCTTATGAAGAATAGAGATTTCCCCCCCACGGGTAAATTTACTCTAGGCGGCATTTTAAGAAATATGAAAAGTGGGTTATCTAGGTATATAAGTGCTTTCAGAGGAAAATATAGTTATGAGTTGTTAAGGTATTTAGGTTGCATTCTGTCTTACCCTTAAAAATGGTTTGATCATACGCTTGAATACAGTAAAAGACGGGGCATTTTTGATGTCGATCGGTAATGAATTCCATATTCTATGACTTTGAAACAGGATCGAAAAGACCACAATTGGAAAGGTATTGTTTGGGATATGTCCTAAATCACAACAGGCATACAAGATGTTGCATATTGAAATGAAGAGTACAAAGAAAAAAAATGAAAACATTCTAAATACCCTATTCCTTGTATATATTGGGTATGCTCCTAAACAGCTTAATTTGCAGCTCTGGGTGTGGAGATTTTTTACCAGATATACATTTCACGCTAAACTGAATTGTACAGCACAAAAGTTTCAAAAACTTGAGCGGTGGTTAATCAAGTCTAATTTAGGAGAAGGTATAATTTTAAGCTTCCAATTGATGTGAAAAAATCTCTCTAAGATCTTTAGGTTTGCACATTTGAAACGAATACGCCAAATAACATTTTGTGCCATATGGCACTATCAGTCTGATCAGGGGTGAAGCATTATTTTCAAAATAATGCAATGATTTCCTCATGGCTCCCCTTTCTCTAATTTTTTCAGTAGGTTTTGCTTTGCTAGAGTCTTGCAAATTGTTTACTTTTGAAAAATGGCGGAAACATTTGCTACTCAAGAGAAAAATTTACTTCCCCAACACTATTTGCGTCTACGCCCAAACAAGGCGCTATTTGGGGAAAAAAAGTTTCCTTATTTGTAAACTATTTGTAAACTAAAAATGAAGCCGCCTTTCCTGCCTTTCAAGGTTTTCGGCCAGACGGGAGCGATGAGTTGCATCTCACGGCAACATGAATTCTAATTGTTTTATTCATTAAAAATGCGTAGCTAGCGGGATTTTGCGGGCGAGTGCTCTTGTTTTGGAAGCGAAGCCGTGAGAGGATTGGTGAAGAGTCGATTGCCTTCAAGGGATATGACGGCTCCGTCGCCACTCGCCCGCTCACGAATCCCGCCAGCTACGCAGGTTAACTCAAGAAACAAAACAAACACCACTTCTAAGGAAACGTCATCGAGGCAGGCAATTTTTACCATGAAGCAGCCACGTGTAGTGGCAGGAAATTTTGCTCTGAGTTTTTCACTCAACGTTTTGAGCATTTTTGTGCAGATTTCAGGCTCCATTAGACCGATCACTCTCATCTGGGCATCATTGGAAAGATCTTCTCCTGCTACAGACGTTGAGTATAGATACAGTGTAATGCCAATTTTGGTCAAAAGTGATGACGTCAGAATTGGAAGAAAGGCCAGGGCTAGTCACGGCTGGTTATGGCCGGCACGGGAGTCAATGGGTTAAAATAAAAGAATTTGCCAAACACCCTATTGTTCCTTATCTATCAGGGAATGTTCTAACCAAATTTCATGGAAAACCATCAGATCTACATACCCTATTAATTCACTGGGACATCAGCTAGTCATTTTGGAGTTGACGGCTTCTGACGGTTTCTGTTGCCTTTGAAAAGCAAAAGTGAAAACAGAACATAATTTTATCAAATTTTGCATTTTATAACCTTTCTACTGAATATATATAATATAATAATATATGGTAATGACGTCATCTATGCGTCTGTCCTTCAATAGATCATAAATTTTGAGCCAATCAAAATGTGAGAATATTTCGACATGAGATAAACTTGAATATACTTCTGCAAAGCATCCGTCACAAAATTGTTTAATTATAATAACAATAATAATAATAATAATAATAAAGTTGAAAAACTTGTTTAAAAAGATGTTTTACTGTTGTAAAGACCAAAAACCTACTTTTTAGACAATGACGCTTCCTGCCTTCATCGGTTCATTTGGACGTGGAAACACTTACACTTATCCATTTGTTAACTGTAACAATATGCCAGTTTATTCCGAGGTAAAAACCCTCTCGTTTACGTACTTCCGGCTCTTCCACGAATAACGAAAGAAGGAAACACACAGTTAATCTTGTTGTGTCTTTTATTTTGGTTTACTTTGAAGTTTTGTTTCATATTTTGCACTTTGGATTCGAAAAAGTCAGTTTTTGCTCGTAAGAACTATATTTGAGCTTAAGGTGGTACCTTACAAAAACTTTGGCGATGTTCAGGGAAAATTCCATTTTTTAGAAAATACCCTTGAACACTTGTTGAAAACATTTTGAAACAACCTTGCCGAATTTTTCTCTAGGTGAGTGTGAAATTTAAGCGAAGTACACAGTTGTACAAGTTTTTTTACGTAGAAACGGCTGTTTACAGTAAGAACATGACCAAAAGTATACATCAGTTTTAATATATATTAGCGAAACTTGTATTGAAGCTTTTAAGAGATGCAAAACTCGATTGGTATAATTACTTGGGAAAAACTTTGCTTTATTTGCCATCATAGGCTCATTTTTAGGAACATTTCCTACAATTGCGAAAACTTTTTACAAAATAGAACGTCCCATTACATCCCCTCCCCGGAGATCCAATCTGCACCCCGCACTCCCAATGTTTGGCTTGTTAAATGCCTAATCAATCATGTGAGAAACTTTAAGTGCAGTTTTCTCAAAAGTCTACTTTTGTACCAGCTGACTTCACTGTAACAGAGAAACTCCTGAAATTTGGGGTAATCAAAGACAATTTTCAGTGTCACGCCATATCAAGATAAAAATAAAAACCGTTCAGTAGATTAAGTCCAGAATCTGGAAAAAGAAAGAACGTAAATATGTAAAGACTCTCGCCAAGATTCAGGTCAGGGCAATTTTTCTTAATTAAGCGAGATATGCGGAGAAATGTTTTACCCAAATTTAAAGATTTGTATGGAGACGCCATGTTGGCGCCCATCTTCATGGACACCAACATGGCGGCCGGAAATCAACACAAACATCTGTCACCGAGTTTTGCAGCAAAAGCGTAAATGTATCTCTCGAGGAACTCAACAACATTAAAATAATACTTTTTCTGATACATGAACTGTTCAGATAGCCAAATTCACCGAAATAAGTCACTTTTTTAACCAACATGACAGCTCTTTTCGCGGTCATGTAAATGCCGCGTCACGCAAAAGCTTACAAATCCAAGCGTGGTCTATCACAAAACCAAGAATCCAATCGGAGCGAAAATTTGTATGAATACTACCTTTCAGCTGCTCTTATGCCTCATGAAAGTTAAATCTTAGTAGGATTTATAGTTTTGTAGTTTGAATTTTCGTGACGTCATGTGAAAACCCCCAATTCAATAAACTAAAAAAATCTTAACGTCTGTCACGTGACAATAGATAATTTGTTCACTGGGTTTGGTGCAAAATAAGGTTATTTCCAAATAAAGCCTGTAAAAAGCACTGTCAACAAGAGCTAACTGTCAAAACTTTAGTTTATATAATAGAACGAAACATAAAGCTACAAGATATGCTTGTTTAAAATCAAACCTTTTTTTGTAAAAGAGCAGAAATTGTTGACGTTACTGCATTCAAATAAAATCTCTTAAGGCTGTGGCGGTTGCCATAGCAACCATTTTGAGTAAAACCTAAAAATTATCTTTTCTTCATGAGTGCAATCGCACACAATTGATCTTTCTTTGCCATATTTAAACCAACTTTCTGGTCCCCTTCAGCCTATTGAACCACCTTAACGCAGTACTTCATGTACCCCGTCGGGAAATCCGCCAACGTAAAATAGACTCCGATATTGACATAGTGACACAGTACACTGAAGTAGTGAGAATTATTTTTGGCGGGTGGCGTGTGTGGCGTGTGGCGTGTAGTGGGTGGCGGGGGTAGGATCCAGGATGGTGCACGACTAAGGAATGGCGTATTAAACTGACTGGTGAGGTAAACAAATTTTAAAATTGAATTCAAAGAAGAAGGGTTCATCTCAGGGGTAGGGAGTGCGCAGCCCTGCACCCTGAACATGAAAAAATAGAGCTTGGGTTACCTGTGATTTGTCAGTTGTCAGTTTCCTGTTTCCTTTGTTGCTGAACAAAAAACTTCAAACACCCGTCACCCGTCACCCGCCTTCCTCCACCCGTCACCCGCCACCCGCCACTGGTGGGTAAGTGCTGCCGAAAACAAGTTGCTTTGGAAAATGGTCACGCACTAATGACATCATTGACCTCGGAATAGTACAGTATTCGTTTCGATTTTTCGCGACAAAGCATTCCGTTTCTTCAGCGGAATCCTTCGTGTAGGTCAACTGACTTCAACAGACTGTTCACCTACCACCACCGCAGAAAGAATCTTGAGGTTTCTTATCGCTGGAATACAGAGCAGAGAACTTGAAAGACCCCACAAAGCTTCATCAACTAAGGTAAGAGCTTACTGTTCTTTTATTTTTACTGCACCTACAATGCTGCAAGCAGTAGGCAAACCACAACTGATACGGTTTTTATATCAGGTAGCTCCGTGAGAGCTCTTAAAAAAATGAATTCACAAATCGGGTCCAATATTTTGCTGCAAACTGACTTATGAGCAAGACTAGATCTTGATCACTTATCCGAGCTGCCAACCACAAGTTCTGTATCGTTTACGAATGAAATTTGAACGTCCTTCTTTTGTTTACACGAAACAATATCACGCACTTCAGCTTCACTGACAATAATAACTTTCGTTGTTACTCTGATCTCGAAGAGCTTCCGTGTAAAGTCAGGTTAGTTTAGACCCTCTGAGGGACTGAAAAATGTCCTCCTCTTGGTTTATCTAGCTTCGATGGAAAGGCCATGGTAGCTAGCTGTATCCACTTATGCATCATTAAGTTATTCAGGTTATTTCGAATAATAAATTTTTCTGTGGTTTATTAGAAGGTAAATACAGGCAGCTATGTTGTATGCGTGTTAGCCAGAGGGAAACCTGTCGTTGTCATTCGAGAGCTGGGTCGATCACGCTTTGAATTTAAGTTAGCTAATAGAGACGCCCTGAAAACAACAGGTTTTTTCCATGTCGCTACAGATGAAAAGTGGAAGATTCTATCTCTACAAATTTAGTATGTGTTTCATGTTTGTGTTTGTACTTGCGTGTTGTCTCAAGTCTTCGTGTCCTTCATCTGAACATGCTTCAAATCGCGCAAACAAGACATTAAGTTTGAGGAAGGAAACATCGTCATCCGTGATATATATCCTGGTTGGTTTATTTGTAATCGGCCGTGGCCTCTTCACATTTTTTCGTTGTATTTGAGCTTATTTGAATACGCTAACAAGCTTAACTTACCTTCTAGCATGTCACGCTAATCTGTGATCACGAATTCTATAAACATGGCACCGAGGCTTTCTGCCGAAGTGCCATATTTTTTCGCATCTGTGGGCAGGAAGTAGGCTTCTGTACATTATGCTTTTATTTCCCTACTAAAATGCTCCACCTTAATGCTCCATTTTTTCCACTAAAGTGCTCCGGTGGTTTTCCCCAAACAGGTCACCAAAATGCTCGGTTATTGCTCATAAACAGGTTTTTGCCGGGAAAGGTTTAATAATTTTAACGTTTCAGCACAATTAACAGTTCAGAGTGCTTAACAAAAACGTATACCTAGGATAACAAGTTAACAACAACGTATGTAATAATTTTAATGCACCAAAAGATCATTCCGGCTCCATCCTTTGTCCTCTTTCAGTGACAAGACGCTTAGTTAAGTCTACACTTTCTCGTAAAAAAAAAAAATTCTATTGTCTGTCTAAAATGCCAGTAAAATGTTTAAATAATGCTTAACGTTTTTGCCTCACCAAAAAATACTAGCATAAAGTACAAAGCCTAGCGGGAATCTTCGAGGCCTTGTTTCAAATATATCGATTTGGCTCCCGGCCACACTAATTCGTTTGTATCACTTAGTTCGTTTTCGTTGCAACGACGAAGCAAAATATTTTCGACCATACTAGTCCTCATCCACACACTAATTCGTTTTCATTCGTAAACGCATACTTTTTGACACGTTTTCACCTATCGCCCGCACTAAACGCCCCAAAGCGCATTGAAATGACAGCGTATATGACGCTTTTTTTCGGCACCGTTTTCAAAAGCTTCCATCCACATTATAGTGTGGTCGTCGGGACCTTGGACAATATTTGGACTGAAAAATAAAAGATCAACTCGGTAAAAGAGGTGTTCGAGTGTTCATCCTAAAATCCAGTATCTTTTATTTATTGTAAGAAGAATAGAAACTCATCAAAGAAGGATTTTAAGTACTTAATGATAAACATAGAAAGATCAAGTATAGAACCAACTGAAAAGCTGACCGGACGGCTAAAAAGGGTAAATTTAATGACCAATATTTCCGTTAGACAGGACTAACATTCTTCAGGGGCTACACTGAAGCTAAGTGATAAAATGTTGTAAGCCCTAGCTCTGTTCATACCGGTTGCAAGTCAGTTAAGTTTAATCTTACATCATTTTCGAGAATTCAAAGAAATGCCTAGCCAGTGACCAAATATTTATACATGCAATCCTTTGCTACCTGGGATTGTAAAATTTGTGTAAAGTAGCACGTCAGAAAGCAATGCTTGTAACAAATAACGAAACAACAATTGCATGTGTACAGTCCAATACCACGATGATGGTGAAAATTCTCGAACTAATCCGAACCTAGCAGACTAAACTAAATAGATTACATTATTTCTCTGTTAAGCTGGTTGATAAATTCTGGATTTTCATTAACTTAGAGATTGTGAATATTATAAAGTCATTTGGATTTTCTAATTTACTGTTTCCTTGTCGATCGAAGCTTTTAAAATTTTCACTGTATTCTTATAGCTTTCAAATGTTCGCGAGTGCATCGTTTCAAATTGGGTGTGGTGTTAAGCTAGTTTGGTTCGAAGTTAACTGACAGATTTGGCTCTTCTGTTGGGTAGCATTAACTATTTAAGTGACCACCAGCATCATTTACGCGTCCTTGTATTAGGGGTCATAAATTTTCAAACAAGGCAAGAAATGCAACTTATATCAAAACCTCTCATTGAAAAAAATAATGGCGATTTTCTAAGGGCAGGTCTTTAAAATGGCTTTGGTTTTAAAGAGCAAGGAAAATCACATGTTTTGGATCTCAAACAGGATAAGTGTTCTAGAGAAGATCGGGTGTTCACACCACAATAAAGGATGCCGGAGGGCAACTGCCCTTCCCCCTCCTCCCCGCCAAAAAAAGAAATAAAAATTTAAAAAACTAAGCCGTGTCTCTGCTTCACGAGGCGCATATTCAAACCAGCTGAATTTCATGGAGAACCTTTTCGCAAAAACGGAGATTGTCAAACGCGGAAAACTGTCGCAACTCCACAACTCCGCAACATGAGACAGTCCAGTTTGTATTGAAATTTCTTCATTATCGAAGACTGCATCCAATCAATAAACATGGTAATCAGGGAGTTTAAATAATTCATGAAATTAGATAACAATAATGTGTACTGCGGAATTACTGCGTTCGAACTCTTGACACAATTTTTTTTTGTTATTTAAATTTTTCAGCATGTTAAACAGTTCTGGATGCCCGGCGATCATGTTGTGATATTGTTTGCGGGCCAGCATCAAGTCGTGCAAGATATTTAATTCGCAAACGTTTGGCTCTTCTGAATACTGAAACTGTTTCGTTGATTATTTCACCAATATTTGTCGGTCTGAATGTCCAGCTCCTTGCAGACTGACTGCCAATACGAAAGTTTTGGGCGACATTACATCCGTGACAAAACTCAGCGGGTAAGTTTCACTTGATGCAAACTTGGCTCTTCGAATACTTAAATGGTGTATGTAAATATGCCACCTTTTTAAAGATTGTGAACTCGGTCAGGCCAATTGAGTGTAATTTTGATGACTGGTCATATAAAACTAGTATTGAATGGCCATTTTTTATAGAACCGGTGTTAGAAGTATGCGAAAAATATAGTTTTGAAAAGACTTTAATTTGTGGGTCAATGTCTTAACCCATCATTTGAGTTGTCTTGGTACCAACACCAATATCTTTGCTTTGTCACTGGTTATTAGAAGTTTATGATATTTTCTGTCGTTCTCAGTTGAGCCGCCGCTGATAGTATCGCGATGACGATCGAAATTGTCTGTGATTGTTGCTGTTGGTTATTACATTGAGCTAAAATTTGCATGTTATAATAGTATTTTGTTTATGTTTTGGCGAGGCACCGAGTTGCAGACTTGAGATTAATAAAGGATATCAGAAATCAGTTATATCCGAAGAAATACGACCGACCATGCTTTGACTTTATCAGTCTAAAATATTTGGTTTGAATTTTACAGCAATATTGAACTCGCGCCTGTAACTAATTTTAAAAGCTTCCACCGACATAGGCCACTTATATATTAAAATTCAGCTTGATAGTGAGGCTTAGAGGACAAAAACAAAAAAAATGAATAAACATGGTCATTCGGTTTCCTTTGTTTGTGTCCTCTAAGCCTCGCTGCCAAGCTGAATTTTAATATATCGAAAGTGGTCTATTGGCCCGATTTATACTGGAGACGGATCATCCGCCTAGGACGAGCTTGGGCAAAGAACGGTAGCTCGTCTAATAATCCGTCTGTGTATAAATACGGGCAAGCAGACGGATTATCCGTCCAGACGAGCTATCGCGATAGTCCGTCTTGTCAGACGAATCATCGTGGATAACTCGTCAAGACGGATGATCCGTCGCTGTGCATAAATGCGGGAAGAAGACGAACTATCCACGAAAACTACAGCTTGTTACAAGAAGCCAGCGGCTGTTTTAAAAAAAACTATAAACTCAGTATAAACACGGGACGAGTCACCCAACACACCGAAAGTTCGTCTCATAGTCCTTTCCGTATTTATACTAGACGTATGATCCTTCTCGACGGATGATCCGTCTGGACGGATGATCCGTCTCTAGTATAAATTGGGCCAATTGTCCTTCCAATTCACGTCCTGCTTTAAAGAATTGTTTATTTATCGCGAAATTGCGAAGATTTCCCCAGGCAGCTATTTTAATTAGTGTTGTTGGATTGAAGTGTCACTAGGGTTATTCGTCAACAAGACCGATAGCGAATGAATACCTCTTACTAACCGATTTTGAGGTCCGTACCGTAAGTTGCGGACCGAGTTTTTCCTCCTCGATTTATGGCCCAAGCGCGAAGTGCGCGGGTCATAAATCGTAGGAGAAACTAGTGAGACAATCTCAGATAGTGCAGAGTGTAATACAGTGCTGTCATTAAGCTGAGTCATATGCTGTCTGGATCTTTACACCCTTAATAAACTTGTTGGTTTGTGGATGAATTTTATTAACAAGCAAGTGCAGCTGCAAAATTAACGCCCATCAAGCATACTCAGCCATAGGGGTGATGTGAGTTGTGGGCCTTAATGAGAGCCCAGTAATGTTAATCCAGTCATTTACATAGGTGACATGTGGTCTCCTAGACTGCTTGGGCCTTGCCCTCAACAAATGTGCATGGATACTGTAGAAACATTGATTAATAGTCATTCCCGTAGCTTTATTATTTTCAGTGTATTTACTCAACAGAGAAAAATAATTTGATATCACTTGCATGTATTTCAACTATGTTTTTACTCCAATGTTTTAATTCATAACAGCAAACTTTTACAACATCGGTGATAGATCATCACCATGCTTTCATAGAGAGACAGACCGAATTGGACGACACGAAGTCGTATTACCAATTAATCATAACAATTACAATTTCCTACATATAAAGTAAAAGTTTCATTTGAAGAAGAGCTTTTAATTATCATTTTTAAATATCATAACAATTATTAAAAATATGGAGAATAGCTTGCAAAACGGCTGTTAAGTTCTTTTCTAAACAGTCACCGGAGACTAAACCTCCACAATTTTACAAAGTTAGTCTCTTGAATTGGTTACTATAGTGATTGTAATCAATGTTGTGATCGGTAGATTTTGTGGGGAGGACCTAAAATGACTGGCTCAGGTAACTGTCCGATTACAGGTGTCCGACTGCAGCCAACTGTCTGATTACACTGTCCGATTAAAACTTTGCAAATTAATTAGAGCAAAATACAGCAGTTTATGCACCAATCACATCTGACGAAATTGTAATTGTTATGATAAGCATAAATAGAGTTCAGCTTCATTAACCACTGGCGCTTCGCTTTAGTAATTACGTTTTGTAGTGATTTCAACTTTTGATTGGAAGGGGCATAATTTGTAGCCTTAAATCAGATCAGTGGTTTTACTCACAAGGATACAGTGGGAAGAACATCAGGGAGTAAAAAGCGAAGGATTAAGGAAAGTCGACTTGTGGCAAGTCAAGCTAGGTAAATGGGAGAAATTGAATGAACTGCTCTTTCTCTTCTTTAACTGTTATGATAATTTATCGCTGCTGACCGTATAATCAGTTATATTCAAAACATGTGACACTGTTCCTTGCCTTGAAAATTTGTATGCTGAAACCTTTCGAATTGGGGTCGAATTTTTCGCTGCAATAATGTACGGAGAAACTGGAGTGACTGAAACTGAGAGAATTTTAAGAGAAGAAACCAAACACTTTGCTTCGGTCCACTGTCAATTAGTACAAACTTTGTGAAATCACGGACATTTTTTGTCGTTTCGAGCTCGGCTTTCGCACCTCGGCTTGTGGGCAAGCTTAGATATTTTCTTGAATCTCGCAATTTTTTCCTCCACTGAGTATCGCGTACCCCATCGTGTCCTTGTGTGAACTGACTAGCTGTCCGGCCACTACTTGGGTTTCACTGTATAATCAGAGATGCTACGTGTCAATTTGAAATGCAAAACAACTTACAT
This sequence comes from Catalaphyllia jardinei, assembly GCA_022496165.2. Lineage (NCBI taxonomy): Eukaryota > Metazoa > Cnidaria > Anthozoa > Scleractinia > Caryophylliidae > Catalaphyllia > Catalaphyllia jardinei. Next base: position 18,056 of record JAEMPF020033549.1, read on the forward strand.
GTAAAACAATTCACGGCAGTTCATGCACTTCAGTTGTTTAGAGGTTCATCGACTCGACTTACATCTTATCGTACATAGTTTTCTTTTATTACTAGTAATTATTCATTTATTTTAATTTAATTTTTAGAATGTCCCCATATTAGTAAGGGAGATTTCTCCCTGGCTAGGCGGTCTTTCGACATTTAAATAAAGTTTATTGATTGATTGATTGATTGATTGACCTGTACAGTGCACTCCACGTCTCTCAAAAGCCGAAATTATGACAGCGTTTTTAGAACGGATCCACTCGATCTCACCAAGTATGGATTTCCCGCCAATTTAAAACGCACAGCGCCAAAAATCCCGGGCAATTCGCAGGCAAGGTTTTTCGATGGATGCCACCAGATTAGAAGCTGTGAGCCGTTGTGAAAGACAATGTCTTTGATTCCTCGTCAAAAGGACTATTCAAATGAATCAGTTGTGGTTTTATGATTGTCTAAAACAGTAAGTTTTGTAGCATTCCTGAAGTTGTCGTCACGTAATGATTAACTTTATTTGTTATCGAGTCTCTTTCATCGGTTGGGTAGTCTCAGATGTAGCGTGCAGTTTAGCCAGATCAGTTTAGTTGAACTATGCTTGTAAACTAATGGATAAATTAAACTTTAAGTGATAGAGTGAGAGCCTTATCATTGCTTAGTTATGTAATAAGTTTTCTTTAAATCATTTCGTTGTTGTTTGGGTATCACCAGTGGGTTTTTAACAGTTCAAAGTTCTTCAAAATGCTCTCAAATAAGCTTAATTATTTTGATTTTTAGTAGAAGCCACCGCCACATAAGCTCATGTCATGTAATTTGCCCTTCCATTATATTAACTTAATATAGCCTTTATTGCATTTTCCTTCCTTTTGTTCCCGGTTATTTCATTGCCATCGTAGAAAATCAACAGCAACGTGTAATATAAGCTTATGTGCAATTGTGCTTCCATATGAACTCTACTTAGCTTCCTCTTCGTTTTCTCGCGATGTTTTCCCATAAGATTGTGTTACAACCCTGAGCTTGATGGGATAAAAATACACCAAAAAGCCAACTTTCGAAACTGGACTCGGATAAAAATTCTCGCTCCAGCTTCTCGTTCTCAGAACTTACTGAATATTCTTAACTCTGTCGGATGAAGCGTGTCAATCAAGGAGCTGGAGAAAGAGGGTTTTTGAAAATAACCAATAAGTATCGATCTTTCTAATTTTATTAGTTGAGCCAACGTGTACCAATCAGAGGCTTTAGGAAATCTGGTACCGAGTTGAAGCAAAGCACTTTGCCGCGAAACAAAAGGTTACCGTCTAGTCCGAGTGATTTGTTCGATCAGTGAAATGGTTCTACTCTTGCGTAATAAAAAT
>JAEMPF020033550.1:0-11718 GCA_022496165.2 Catalaphyllia jardinei
GAAATAACACCTCTATCAGAACTAGATGGTGATAATCAAAAGATAGTTATATTTGATGACTTTGTTTGTGAAAAGAATCAAAAACCTCTTGTAGAATATTTTATTGGTGGTCGTCATAAAGATTGTAGTGTTATCTATCTAAGTCAATCTTATTATCTAACTCCAAAAGATATTAGACTCAATTGTTCTCATTTTTGTATATTTGACTCTCCATCTTCTGCAGAGACTTCAAGAATGTGTAAAGAAGTTAATGTTAATAAAGGTAAATTCCTTAAAGCAACCTCTGAACCTTATAGTTTTGCTTACATGGATAAGATAAATAAAAATATTAAAAAAAATTTCAATGAAGATATTTAAAAATAAAATATTTTTATATTATATATGTCAGATTCACAAGACTCGCAATATACTCAATCACAGTCTTCTTGCTCGCAGGACTCTTTCTCTCAATCATCTTCCTTTGATTATAAAGATTTTCTCTGTAATGCAAGTTTAGAAAGTACTGATAGTGAAGATAGCGACTATTATCCATCAACACAACTTTCTTCATGTGATTCTTCTCAATCATCTCAATCACAATAATTAGATAAAAGCAATTAAAAAATAAAACAATCTATTACTATATAATGGGATATAGTAATGGATTATTAGAACAAAAAAATGTAAACAAAAGTGGAGGAGTAGGAGAGAGAGGGCTTCCTGGAATTGGATTTAATCTTACTGATGATGGTAATTTTGATATTGATGGAAAGAGATTAACAAATGTAGAAGCACCTGTCCATGATAATGATGCATCTACTAAAAAATACACTGATGATAATTTAGACTCTAAATTAGATAAAGTTTTAACTGCTGATCTTGACTTAAAATCACATAAAATTGTTAATTTAGCTGATCCAATAAATGATAAAGATGCTGTTAATTATCAGAAATTAAAAGATAGTATTGAATTTAATGAAAATTATTTTCATTTACAACCTAGTTTAAAGATATTTAAGGCAGGTATAGAGTTAAATCTATTAAATAATTTTTATGAAACATCTCCATCTGGTACAACAAATGACTTTGGTGGTCAAACATTTCTAGAACTGGAAATGAGGTCAGATAAGTTAAGAGTTGGCATATATACATCATTAATAAAGATAACTGGTGTCTCTGACTATACTCATATATTTGGTGTGCATGCATCTGATGGTTTTAGACTTTATACTTTTGCTAGTAGACAAAATAGTAATATAACAAAAGCATATATAAAATTCTCAAGTGATGGATCAGAGGGTAAAATAACATTTCGTATTGAAGTATTTAAGAGAGACCCATCTATGAATTTTAAGTTTCAAACAAGAGTTGTAAAAGGATCAAGAGGTACAGATTTTAATGATAGAATATTTGAGATACCTGATATAGATGACAACTATGAGTTCCTATTTTTTGAAAATATTAATATGGATGGAAATAAAATAGAGGGTTTAGCTAATCCAACCCAATCTGATGATTCTGCAACTAAAGGTTATGTTGACATTCAAAATGGAAAACAAAATATTGCCATTGCTGATAAAGCTTCAAAAAGCTATGTTGATAATGAGATAGCTAAAATCCCATCAGTAGACACTTCAAATCTACTAAAGTTAGATGGTAGTAGGTCTATGACAGGTGATCTACAAATGGATACACATCATATTCTTCAAATAAAAAACGTAGATGATCATAAAGATACTGACTCATTAACTGTTAAGAGAAAAGATTTATATAGCGCTGTAAATAAAGAATATCTAAATGAGAATTTTATTAAGTTAAAGAGCAATGCTGATGGAACTGAGGGTTTTGACCTTAGAGGAAAAATAGTTCAAAACTGTGAGCCATATTCACAAAATTTATTTAGTGATAATGATCTTGTTTCAAAAAAATATGTAGATGTAGAAATTGATAAATTATTACCTCTTTCTGGGGGGGTAATGTCTGGTGATATTATTATGAGTAATAATAAAATATTTAATTTGCCAAATCCTACCTTCTCTAATGATGCTGTAAATAAAGTTTATGTTGATAGTGAAATATCTAAAATTTCCACAGTAGATTTGTTAAAATTAGATGGTTCTAGAGTTATGACTGGTAATCTTGATATGAATAATAAATTTATAAATAATGTTAAGACAATTGTAGAAAATGATGGTGATCCAGATAACCGAGCTGAAATATTAAAGAGAGCAGTAAATTTTGATTTTTTTGAAAAAGAGAGAGCATATCTTAGAGTATTAATTTCTAATAGAGTATTAACAAAAGGTGATAATATGACTGGCGACCTTAATTTCCAATACACTGTGCAGAGTGGTCCCAATGCCGGTCAGATAGTAAATAAAAAGGTAAAGGGAATAGCAGACCCCACTGATGGGAGAGATGCGGTAAATAAAAGATATGTTGATAATAGAGATTTTATAAATAAAAATTATATTGATTCAGAAATAGCAAAAGTGCCAACACCTGATGTTGATAAAGCTTATGTTGATGCTGCAATACAAAGCTCTGAAGAGAGCGCAATTGAATCAATTGACCAAGAAAATGTATTCAAAAAAGTAATGGATGATGACCTTTTCAAAGAGGATGATAGTGATATTCATAAAATTGGACTCATAAATAAAGATTATCATAAAGTAAATCAAAAAACATACCATTTTCAAATTGATTATGACTCAAGTCTAGGTTATTATAGTACTCGACTTAGTGTTGATGTAGTTTATTTACCAATCGGAAACTATACTATAGTTTATGAAATGTATATTAGTGATGGACTCTCTGTTGATGAAATTAATGCATCTAGTGGCACTCTCTCTGTCAGTAAAATTAATAGCAAAATAGTAAATAATAACACAAGAAGTGTGATACATTTTAATAAGGGTATTATCAATCCTAGTTTTGATGATTTAGATATTGATATTCGTCTTAAAGGTAGGTCAGACCCTAAAACAGATATTTATGTGGTAGTCTATGGTGTTAGAGGTTACCAGAATGATGTTTCGATTCATCTCTGGGACCGATTGTATTACTTCCATAATGATGTGGTCAATTTTGAAGCTCCTATCGATATGAATAATAAAACCATTAAAAACCTTCCAGAAGGAAATGAAGATAGTGATGCTATCAATTTTAAACAGTTAAATGATTTTAAAAATTCTTTCCAAACTTCAGTCGCAAATTTGCAGAGTTCTATAGGGACAGTCCATTCTGATCTACAAACGCAATTAGACAAAAATGTTAATTTAATTAAATTTCTATATATAAATTTAATAAGAGGCGATTCAAGATTCTCATTAATAAAAGAGATTTATTTCCCTGATTCTGTTGAAAGTAGAACTGAAAATAATTATGCATATCACACAAATGATGTTAACAACGGTAATGTCACGTTTTATTTAACCTTCATACATAAAGCTACTACAAGTGGTATCATGATAATAACTATACATTTGATTGCTGGTGGTATTTCTCCTACGTATATTTTTATTAGTAAAGATAGAGTTGTAGTTTCCAGAAATGCCTTAATTAATGAGCCAAGTTTAAAAAGTATTAATATCCCCGATAACACCAAAGGAAAACAATTATATTTTTGGTTAGTTATTAGAGATCAAAATATAGAATTTATTTTCAGTGGTCTCTCTAAACCAATCACTATAAATAAAAGCAAATTTCCAAATCATGAATTTAATATCATCTATGTGTCAGATTCTCCTTTCACTATAAAGAGAGGTTTAATAACCAAAAATATCTATAATTTGAATAGTGATGCTTATTCAGATATCAAAGAATATGAAAAGAGTGAAGGAACATTTATTTAAAGCGCCTCTTAAAGCCTCTTAAAAATATTATTTATAGTTATAATATATGGGTTTCAGTAATGGACAAGGGAAGCAAAAAGTTAAACAAGAACTTAAGACATTTAAAGGCGAAAAGGGAGATCGTGGTATCGGTTTCTCTTTGACAGCCGACGGGCATTACCATATTAAAAAACGGAGATTAACTAATGTATCCGCTCCAGTAGATAACAGTGACGCGACCACTAAAAAATTTGTCACGGATTTATTAAAAAATAAAGCAGGAACTACTTACGTAAACAATGAATTAGTTAAAAAAGCAAACGTGACAGATGTTCAGACAGCTTTAGAAGCATTAGAGAATAAAGTCAACACGCTAGAAGCTACGGTTGGCGAGCTACAGAAAGCACTAAAGCGCGACAGTAAGTTTAATCAGGATGGCGTGGGTGATAATAGGGGAATCCCCCACAGGCATGAGTCATAGTTTATTTAATTGCATAGTTACGCAGCTCTTAATTTTCCGCATACCTGAACACCTTAGAAACGAGCGATTTTGGTTAAAAGAAAATGAAAAATTTTTTTTCTGTCGCTTTATTTTTTCTGGGGGGCGTTCAGGAATGTATCGTTTTTTCTGGAGGGCGCTCAGGAATGTATCGTTTTTCTGGAGGGCGCTCAGGAATGCATTGTTCACAATTAATTCAACAGCTCTTCACATTTATAAATAATTTTCCTGTAATTATTTATAAACATGAGTAGAAAAATTTGCGATTTCAATCATATTTCACCAGACTTGAATAGCGATCAAATCGATGAATTGATGGGTTATTACAAAACAACTCATCTAAAATGGTTTTTATATAAAAAAGCTCATAGGCATTACAGAAATATTAAATATGCGGCAAGATTGTTTTCAGGAGCCATTGCCGGTGGCGGTATTGCATCAGCTATTGTCTCAGGATCTATTTTGACTATTATTTCTCTTGGTGGTTCTATGTTAATTGAATGTTTGCTTGACTATAAAAACGTTAACGAAAACATGAATAACTGCAAGTATGCTTATCAAAGCTATGCACATGTATTAGTCAGAATAAAGAGAGCATTGAGACTTGGTTCATTTAATAATGAAGATTTGATTAATGATATCTGTAATCTTGATAATTTCTTTATTGATATGTGCCCTTCTGTTGAAAAGTATAAGAAATACTATTATAAGAAATATACTGAGTAAAACAGCATAAAAAATGATACCCTATTATATATTATATGGATCCTAAAGCAGAAGAAGAAAAGCAAAAATACTACAAAATAATTTACTACCCTGATGTAGAGGGCTCAGCTCCAATTTATATAAAGAAAGATAATTCGGCCTTAATAAGAAAAATTAATAATAGTGAACCTAACTATGATTTTGGTATATGAATTTTATCCTTTTCTAAACCTTTTCATTTTACCTTATTATTACCCTTTTAATAGCGTTTGTCCTCGCTACCCCATATACCTATACTACTGACACCTTGGGCGTAGCCAGAATTTTTCAAAGAGGGGGGGGGGGTCACACTGATTCATACAGAGGGTACTTACCAGATTGTCACTAGAATATTGCATGTTGTTTCCTTACAAAAAGGCCTACTAAGGGGGGGTCACGGGTACCCCAGGACTCCCCCTGGCTACCTCCTTGGTTGACAGTGACATAGTTTACGCAGTGATTCATCTGCAACTTCATTGATGATCACGCACCGATGGCGAGGTCTGACAATAGATCGTGACAAATTACCTTGTTACTACTAGCAAACAACTATGTTTGTAAAACGATGCACATCATCCTCTTCTTCACCGAATTGCGAAAACTAAAACATCTGGAAATTGTGGGAGAAGGAATCTAACTTATCAATTCTGTGCTGGTAGGCATTAAATGTCTCGATCCAGAATGTCGCAAATGGCTGACTATTTCGAGGACGCGTCCATCACGATGTATGAAATTAAAATGCAAAAGCTTTATCTTAAATTCATGTTTGGATGAAAAGGAATAGATCGCAGCATATAGAAAATTAGCATGTACTATGGTTTGCGTTTAATCTTTCTCACTGCAGCTTGGCAGATGTCGTTTGTGAGTAAATATGTCCAGTGACTCAAAAAGCGTGATCTGTTATAAGCTATGGGTGATGTGGTGGCCCAAGCTGTAAAGGTAAAGTCTCTGTTACTGGCCAGGAGGCCCATTCAGGCCGGCGCTTATCTACGGGTTCTGTAGCGTGAAGCAACTAGGAGTATTTCTACTCCCCCCTCCCCTGGATGCAATGCTAGTCCATGGCAGGGCTATTCCCAGCATTTTCGCCGGTACCAATTATACACTGGGGTGGAGATATCCAACGCGAGAGTAAAGTGTCCTGCCCTTTAACACAACACAATGTCCTCGGCCATGATCCCAACCCTGACAACTCGATCAGGAGTCGAGCACTCTAAACATAAGGCCATCGCGCCTCCCAAGCTGTATTCCAATGCAAAACAGAGTAGGATAAGTGAGAGTATTGTAGACCATTAGTTCGACCACATTCTTGTTGTCTCTCGACCTGTTGACTAAAAGAGAAGTAGGTTTGGAATATCATCTGGTCAACAATTCTGACATGTTTCCTGGACCGAATTTTGTGTTGTTTATTAGAGAAACAGATAGTTCCTAAAATAGTGTAACATCAAAGTGAAAACAACTTAAGCGCAGCTCGAAAAAGTTTAAATTAACTTTCCGCAGTTAAAATGTATGACTTTCATATATGTTTGTCTTCCGAAATTAAGTGGTTTGGGTGCAATGAACTTTTAATGCTGAATTACTTTGAATATTGCTGGAAGCCGGAGGGACTAGCAGTACGCAGTCGAAACACTGCGATCTACACCACAAGTGACCACGTAATTACACAAACGATAACACCTTTAAGTTAACGTACTTTGGATGTTTTAGGCGGCAGGTAAATTAATATTGCAATAAAAAACCAGCACAAGAAAGTTCGCAATTGCCAAATGTGTGGCAAATTTAAGAAATGTTGTGAAACAATAAAAGGCTGTTTACTTATGATATTTTTCGCAAAATTACTCCGGTCACCCAGGCTGATTCTTAGCGTGTAGCCTGGCTGCCAAAAATTGCAACCCCTGGATAAGCGATACTTTGTGTACACAATTATGTGTGTTACTGTTTTAACAACATGGGTTGTTAAAATTTATTGTAATTGTTTCTCCTGAAAAAACCTACTGGCCAAGAATTCGAACCTATGATCCAAGATCCAGAAATTGATTCCGGTGAAGACCAGCTTTTGATTGACACACAGCCGATAAGGACGTGTAGATTTTGGGGTAAGAACAGTGAAACCTAATTTAAAATTTCTGCAATAAATTTAGACTATAGGAAATTTTTAAATTTAGTCAGTAGTATATGGCAAAAGCTTTAGACCTGACCACAAGTGCATGTGCCGCAGACTGTAAAGGGTATGGGTTAAGGTTATACAAAGTGACCAGCTCCCAGTTGGCTTGGTAGCACAGTTGGTAGAGCACCGCATCGGCACCGCAGAGGTCATTGGTTTGAATCCGTTCATGGTTTCTCAGGCTTTCACTTGACAACTGTTTATGTTGTGTGCATAACTGTCATGATGAATCGTATCTTCACATCTTTCTCCACAAATCAAAGATATGAACTTTCATATATTTACTTAAATACCGGTAATTTAGTTTAGAATAGGGTTTTTACCTGGGGTTCTATAATAGAAATTGAAACTTTAAGTCAATGACATAATTTTGTAAGATATATTGGATTGAGTTTAGTCAGTATATGTTGGATTTTCATAGTGATAAAAGTCCCGCATGGAAGATAGCTAAGTCTTGAATAGGGTTGCAAAATCTAGCTAATCGTGGTCAAGCATTAGGTAAAGGTTTCACGGCCGCAGAGGCACACCCCTACCCAGAGATTTACAAAGTACCCCCCTCCTAGAATCTGTACCAAAGAGTTTGTGCTCCTCCTATTGTGCGAACAATTAGCCCCACTGCACCTCTGATCACCTACTGTAGTAGGTATACCTACCTTGTCTGGCCTCCGGTGAGAAAAAGACTCATTCTTAGGAAGGGAAGGTCTTTCTTAGCATTGTTGCATCGAGGGAGCAAAATACATAAATTATGCAGTAATTAATTAGTTCAAATTTCCTTTTCAGGTAAAATGTTTGGAATCCATGCAAATTACATCATTGCTAAAGTGGAATTTTTTGAACGAGAAGATCCAGAAGAGCCACAAGAAGATGAAAAACAACAGGAAGAACAAGTGGTATTATCTTATTGAACTAGGTTATCTAAAAGATAGTAACGATGCGACACATTCTGTTAATAGTAACATAGTTTACGCAGTGATTCACCGTCAATTTCATTGTTGATGATGACGCACCGATGGCGAGGTCTCACAAGGGATCGTGACAAATTACTATGTTACTACAAGCAAGCAACTATGTTTGGACGTAAAACGATACACATCAACCTCTTCTTTACAAGATTGCGAAAATTGAAATATCAGGAAATTGTAGCAGCCATCTAAGACACCTATATGGGTAATGTAGATGTGTCTGACCAGCGAGCCATTGCATATGTCGGACTTATAAGGGCATATAACTGGGCATATAACTAGGGGCTGTATAAGCCATGAAGAAACTTTTGCATCTCTTGCATATTTCATTATTGTTTTAATTTTTACTTTACAAAAGGCAATTTTTAATCCGTTGTAAATTCTCTAAAACAAGGGATATAACCCATATTAATACTTCTTGCCTATGGAAATTATATTGAAAGGTGATTAGAATTTCTAGCAAGAAACCAACATTTCGGTAAAACCGGTGATTTCAAAGTTTCTCCAAAACTGTGCATAATTTATGCAAATCATCCGTATTGTGACGTCACAATTTTGACATGTGTCATAATTTCTATCATTGACGTGAATGTATTTTGAATGCACCTCATAAACATAAATAAATTTATAGGTTTTGTTGTAAAGAACAGACTTGGCAAGCATTCTTGTAAAATATACTGAAATTTTCTGACAAATAAGTACCGCCCTCCTTGGTATACAATGGTTAATTAATATTGCAATCAAAAACCAACACAAGAAACCTCCCAATTGCCAATAGTGGGGTAAATTTAAGAGGTGTTGCAAAACAGTAAAAGGCTGTTTACTCATGATATTTTCCCCAAAATTGCTCTCATCACTCAGGCTGGTCTTACACATACCGAGTCCGAAAAATTAATCACGGTCCATGAAACAAAAAAGCAAAGAGAACATAACAATACCTAATTAGCAAGGCCTAATTGGAATAACAATGGTTCCTTTGTCCTCCGCCATTTTAGTCGGGTCTATGAAAGTCTACCCCCGGTTGAAACACGAGGTCACGAATATTAAGGTAAATAATGTAGAACAAATGATCATTATTGGAAAATAAGGACCCACGATTCCACCTCAGTGATCACTAAAATAACAAACTGTTTTACTTCAGTAACTAATGCTCCTTTATTTCAATTAGAGTGTACTTTATTATTCAAAATATTAACCTGTACATAACAGTGAAGAAAAGCATTAACCCAACCTTGGAGGCAACAGAAAATTAGGCAATGGTGCATCCGGGTCTGGGCCAAAACTTGCAGGCCTTCAGGGCCAGGATGTTTGCGAACACGGCAATTAGCAAGGCTAAGTGCAACCCACTTCCCTGGGATAAGTGTTTTTCATTGCCTTTTTATGATCTCCTCAGGCCCACACTCTCCCCTTTTACTTAAATTTACTAAGTCAAAGACGTCGCCACCAGCTTTTTAGGCTGATGACAATATAGCACTGAGGGGGGTTACGTGATCCTCCTACGATCAGAGTCAAAACACAGGTAAAATGCAAAATTTTCAGGTTATCCATGAACCAACCACTTTATTCACGTTTTTACTTGACTAATACATAAGTCAACTTTTAGCGATCTAGATCTAGATTCAGGTCAAAAGAAATCTATGCATCTTTATGAAAATTATTAAACAGCGAAAATGACTATGCCTTTAAAAACTATTATCGCTAAAATAGCTGACAGATTTTTGAAACCAACAAACACACCTAATCGGGATGAATGTTGTGATCGACTGGCTGATCGACTTTCCTCTGGCCTTCAAATGGCGTAGTAACCATATACAGAAACGCAGAAAGCTACACCAGACACCGACTCTTCAGAAAGGCTGAATTTCTGACCAACAGACACTTCCAAAGGATCATTACCGAATCGAAAATCAAAGTGAATATTATCAGAAGTGGTAAACTCGGGATTCACCTGCCCGCTTTCATCGCAAAGTTTGAGAACCTTGGTTTCTCCAACCGGGAGTGATGGTACATAATCCACCCTCAAAATGTCGAGTCTTCGTTCTTGCAACATTTGAAAGGATCCAAGTGGGTCATCATGGGAGCCGAAACACAAGTTGCTGGCAATCATAGTCGCGGGGCCTGCACAAAGATACAAAAACAATAGAATCAAACTGCTAAGAGGTTGGAAATAAAGCAAATAGGGGTAGCTAGGAGCTATTATTGTAGTAGGAAAATTCTTCAAAAAAGGAATGACACTCGGCTCTCAATCATTGACGCTCGGGTGTCATTGTCAATTCTTGGGTTGCAAGTGACGTCATCATTTTCTAAAATCCTAAACTAAAGAGCCACCAAAGTTGTTATCTTCATCAGGCATGAGAGGGGAAAATTTATATCTGTTAACAATTTGTCAACAAAACAAATTGCTTCTTCGAAAAACAAGCAATTTAAATTTTAGAGTCATAGCGGTGCGTGACATAAAGCTATGAACGTTTTTGTCGAAAAATATATACTTGTCTTGCGATTTTTAGTCTTTTTAGAAGTTTAATTATTAGGAAAGTGCCTATTTAAATGTTTGCTTGATCAGCTCAGATAAACAGTGGCCTAGATAGCCAAAGTTAGTTCCAGGTTTTTACACTATTTTCCGGCCGCCATGTTGGTGTCCCTTTGAGGTACATTCCATACTGGGTTCTACAAATTTGTGCAAAATATTTCGTCGAATATTTCAAGTTCAGGAAAACGTACAGACCTAAAACTTGGAAAATTATCTTATTTAGTTGCCTTCTATAACATCATCATGTCTTGACATTAGATGCTGAGTTGTTCTGGAATTATTTTCTAATTGCGTGACAGTGCAACCCAACAATATTAAGTGTGTAAACATGCACCGATGCATGCAATATGCATGCCGAGAAAGTTAGTAAGTAAGTAAGTAAGTAAGTAAGTAAGTACGTAACGCATTATTTTCTCATAAATTAAGCTTAAAAAAGGGAAACGGCTTACACCTGTTTTCTGTGGTTGACCTGTGGGGTAAATGGTGCATGTTTGCAAAACGATCGAACTGCCTAAAGGAGGCATTTTTAAAATATAATATACAGAACGTATACAGGAGGAGGTTGTACCTAACGGCGATTTTGTAATGACTCTGCATGACGGTAAATTGATTTTTGATTGTTTGTGCATGTTGTTGTTACTATTTTTTGTAGGAATTCAAAACCTTTTCACTTACTATTTCGTTCCATGATCTCTCTGATACCCTCATGACCCGGAAGAAACTTCCTGTTTCTTTCGTAGCGCTCAACGTGAAACGCTGTGGGCAGGGCCAAAGAGACAATAGTTAGGGGTGAACGTCACATCAGGTGAATACTGTGACATTTCTAGGGCTTAAAATCGTAACTCGTTTTGGAAAAACTGAATGCAGGGATTTGTATAGAAACGGGCATATCGGCCTTATTCAACCGGTGGAATATATAATAGTTATTAAGGTCCCAGAGTACGCTGGTCGTGGTAAACACTCCTAAAAGGGGGGGGGGGGGGGGGGGGGGGGGGGGGGGGGGGGGGGGG
>JAEMPF020033551.1:0-19408 GCA_022496165.2 Catalaphyllia jardinei
TGATCCACCATTAGAATTTAGGGATAAGCCAGTACCATTACCAAGGACTAAAAAACCAGTACCACTACCAAGGACTAAGAAACCAGTACCATTACCAAGGACTAAAATTGAGGAAACTGCTAGAGCTCTAAAGGGTTACACAAAATCCTATGAAATCAGCATTAGAAATAATAAAGATCCTCTTAATCAACTGCAAAACACAAGAAAAGCAGTTGAATATCATATTGTTAAGATGCTAACATCTATGAAAGGTCTAAAATTTGTTGAAACGCTTAAAGTGACATTCAAAAAATCAACAAATGATAAAATAATATACAAAACCGCTCATTTCAATAGCAAACCTATTACCATCATTAATAACACAGAAAACCCTGAAGCATTACAATTATCAAAACAACAAATCTTGAATATGATAGCTCAATGGATTTCTGAAGGTTCGGGTTGGACCATTGAATCTGTTGACAATCATTATATTAATATTGTACAATATAAGCCAATGAAAGGCTCATCATATATTAAACTACCCTCAGAACTTAGAAATAGTGTGAAGGGATTGATTAATATGAAAAATGAGGATAATGAATGTTTCCGATAGTGTCACATCAGATATTTAAATCCTCAAGATAGGAACCCACAGAGAATCAAAAAATCGGATAAAGAATATGTTAAAAATTTAGACTACTCTGGAATTGAATTTCCAGTAACTACAAAGCAGTATAATAAAATTGAAAAGCAAAATGAGATTAATGTTAATGTATTTGGATATGAAAACAAACAGCCATATCCCATCTATGTGTCAAAAGAAAAATATGACAGACATATGAATTTATTATTGATAACTGAAAATAAAAATAAACATTATGTTTTAATTGAAGACTTTGACAGGTTTATGTATAACCAAACAAAGCATAAAGAAAGGAAGCACTTCTGCATGTATTGCCTTCAGTGTTTCAGCTCTGAAATAGTCTTGAACAATCATAGAGATAATTGTATTCAAATTAATGGAGTACAAGCAGTGAAAATGCCTGATCCTGATAACAATATCCTAAAATATAATAATCATAATAAACAACAGCCTGTGCCATTTGTGATTTACGCTGACTTTGAAGCTATCACTGAAAAGATATCTGGTTGCCAACCCAATGACAACAAATCATTTACAGAGGTATACCAGAAGCACACAGATTGTGGCTACGGTTATAAGGTTGTCTGTTGTTATAATGATAAATATAGCAAAACTGTTAAAACGTATAGAGGTGAAAAGGCAGTTCATGGAAGCTATGTTGGAAGAAGTCAAATATTGTAAGAGAGTGATGAAAAAAGAATTTAATAAACCATTGAAAATGACAAAAGAAGATGAAAAGCAATTTCAAAAAGCTGAAAAATGTCATATTTGTGATAAAAAATATACTGATAAAGATATTCAAGTTCGAGACCACTGTCATATCACTGGTAAATATAGAGGATCTGCTCATCAAGATTGTAATTTGAAACTTAGAGTAAAACCAGAAGAAGTAAAAATACCTGTTATATTCCATAATCTCCGTGGTTACGACTCTCATTTCATTATGCAAGAGATTGGAGCCATTGTTAAGAAATATGTTTATAAAAATAAGAAAGGTGAGGAGCAAGAGATTACCATCAATGCCATCCCTAATAATATGGAAAAGTATATGGCGTTCATGCTTGGTAATAGCTTAGTTCTACAGTATTTTAAATAGTGAACATATATCTGATGAAGATTATAAACGCGCACAAAATGTTTGGAATAAATTTAATTTGAAGAATATGGGTGAGTATCATGACTTATATTTGAAATCAGATATCCTATTATTAGCAGATGTATTTGAGAATTTCAGGAAAACATGTCTTGAATATTATAAGTTGGACCCATGCCATTATTTCACCTCTCCTGGTTTATCATGGGATGCCATGCTAAAGATGACTAATATCAAATTAGAACTTATGACTGATATTGATATGTTTCAGTTTATTGAAAAAGGTTTACGAGGTGGTATCAGTTATATTGCTAATCGTTATGGTAAAGCAAATAATAAATATATGAAAAAACACAATATGAAAGCGCCCTCAAAGTATATCATGTATCTTGATGCAAATAATTTATACGGTTGGGCTATGAGTCAGTATCTACCCACAGGAAGATTCAGATGGATGACACAAAAACAGATTGATGAATTGGATTTAGCTAAGTATAGAGAAGACAGTAAGAAAGGATTGATATTAGAAGTCGACTTAGAATACCCAAAAGAACTACATGACCTACACAATGACTACCCACTGGGACCAGAAAAGGTAAAAGTAACAAATGATATGCTATCTGATTACTGTAGAAAAATATCTGAAAAATATAATATATCAACTGGTTTGGTTCACAAGCTTATACCAACCTTAAGAAAAAAAAAAGTATGTTTTACATTATAGGAACCTTCAGTTATATATGGATCTTGGTTTGAAGGTTACCAAAGTACATCGAGTACTAAAGTTTAATCAATCCCCTTGGTTAAAACAGTATATCGATTTCAATACTGAGAAACGGAAAAATGCTAAAAATGCTTTTGAAAAGGATTTCTTCAAACTGATGAATAACAGTGTATTCGGTAAAACAATGGAGAATATCAGAAAGCGAGTAGATGTTAGATTAGTTACTGATGAAAATAAATTATTAAAATTAACCAGTAAGCCAACCTATGTCAGTAGTAAGATCTTTAATAAGAATCTGGTGGCTGTACATAAAATAAAAGAAACCCTCACTCTGAACAGACCAGCATATGTGGGGATGTGTATCTTAGATTTAAGTAAGACTTTGATGTATGATTTCCATTACAATTATATTAAAGATAAATATGGAAGTAAAGCCAAGTTGCTATTTACAGATACAGATAGCTTAACATATGAGATTGAAGCTAAGGATGTGTATCAAGACTTCTGGAAAGATAAGCATAAGTTCGATAATAGTGATTACTCTGAGAGCTCACCATTTTATAATAAAGATAATAAGAAAGTGATTGGTAAAATGAAAGATGAAGCAGCAGGAGTTCCAATCACTGAGTTTGTGGGCTTACGATCAAAAATGTATAGTTACATGAAAGATGATCAGAAAGGAGGAAAGACTGCCAAGGGAATTAAAACGAATATCATCAAGAAAAACATCACACATGAAAACTATAAAGATACACTCTTGAATAATAAACAGATGTTTCACAAAATGAAAACAATTAGAAGTGAGAACCATAAGCTCGGTAGCTATGAAATAAACAAAGTATCACTCAGCTGTTTCGATGATAAAAGATACTTGCATGATGATGGAATAACAAGCTATGCATATGGTCATAAAAATATCAAACAATTATAATTCCATTTTAAATTTTCATAATCTCAAAAGTTGGTTACAAAAGTTGGTTACAAAAGTTGGTTACAAAAGTTGGTTACAAAAGTTGGTTACAAAAGTTGGTTCAAAATAAATATAAGATTTTTTCAGATAGTTTTCATAATTTTCAAGGTTTTGGTGTCCAGACTGATGTCCCGGGTTTAGGTCTGTCTCCACATTTGATTTCAATATTTTATTCCTATATTTGATTTAAGGTTTGGTTTAGTATTTGGTTTTTATTATTTAGTTTTTCCAGCAGTTGATTAATTGTTGGAAAAATAGTTTAGAAATATACTATAAAAAATATGCTTGAAAACTGTGTTCATAAAATCAAAAATAAAAAATAATACAGAAAATGTGCTCGTAAAATCAAAATAGAAAATAATAAACTGGTACCCCCAACTACTATACTACTTAAATTGATTAAAAGAGAACGCTTAACTAACCTGCGGAGAAAAACAGCTCTGAGGTTAATTTTAGCATAATTTTTTCTACCAAATTTTGAGACTCGTTCCACAATCACCGTAAAAAACAAGCAATAGTTTCTTGGAGGAAGACATAAATGCATGAAAGCAATAATAATTAAAATGATGAATAAGAACATCTTGCTGTTACAATTGCTTTTAAGACTTAAGAACTCACGGCTCAGGGGAATGTCTTTTCTGAACTTAACTCCGTGGTGATTTTCAGTCTGCAAGAGACCAGCAAAGAGGAACGATTATATATTTTTTTCCTTGATGCTTGGTCGACTGACTGACTGGGTCGAGCGGGTGCCAAAGGATGGACGTATAATTTTAAGCTCGCTCACTTGAGAGGCCAAAGACCCTCAAAAAATGTAGTTAATATTGAATATGCCAAAGATTGGAAGGCGAAAACGAAAGAAGTTAAGCAGTTCGTCAAGCAGCGAAAGTCCTGCAACTGCCCAAGACCAAGAAAACGAAATTTTAGTCTCGCAAACGTTTGCAACTATCATGGCGTCCGAAGAAGGTGATAACGGATCGCCCTCACTGGCTGATGTTTGGAAGGTACTTACTGAAATCAAAACGAACACAGAGAAGCTGGTGCTAGAGGTAAATTCGTTAAAGGTAAACTACAATGAGTTACAGGATAACTTAGCTTCTGCGAAGGCTCAAGTAGATATCTTAGTTGAAGAAAACAAATTCCTAACGTCGAAAGTAAAATCCCTTGAGGACGACAAATTGAAATCCAGAATATGGTTGAAAGATATGGAGCAAAGACTCGACGAGGCTGAAGTAAGACATGACAATTTAGAACAATATACTAGAAAATTTAATCTGGTAATACACGGGATTTCCGAAAGAGATGACGAAGATAATGTGGAGAGCGTTATAGAACTGGGAAGGCTTTTGGATGTCAATTTGACGCGTGGCGACATCGACATAGTTCATAGGATGAACGTAAAATCCAAGAACCAACCCAGACCCATTATCGTTCGCTTTACAAGTTACAGAGCGAAGAGTCTGTTATACAAAGCTAGACTACATCTTAGAAATATCTCCTCGCAAGATCTAGGACCGGGCAAGATTTACATCAACGAAAATTTGACAGGATGGAGAGCCGAACTGTTTAATGAGGTGAGAAAAGTGAGGAAAAAATACAACAATGGCAAGGCTTGGACTATAGACGGGAAAATTTTTTTCAAACCAGAACTTAATGCTAAACCTTTAAGGATTGAATCTTACGAAGACTTAAAAACCTTATAATGCTATGAATCTAAAATTTATCCTAGTTGCAATTCCTTAATTAATTGTAGCGACAAACCAAAATCTAATTTTGCATGCCTTTCAGTTTAAATGGGTCAGTTTTGGTTGCCCTCTCTCGTTAGCACTTAGGATTAGAGGTTTATAGCTGGTAGTTTGTTAATTCCCAGAAGTGAATAGGTTTTTTTGTTAGGTAATTTGCTATGTTTGCCATGTCTTTGTCTTTCACTTTTAATAGTTTTGCATTCCATTTTGTCTCCTATCACACATTGTCTTTAGTTATTGAGCCTTGCATTATCTTAACAATACCTTTTGTGAAAACAATTTTTTCACAAAGTAATGGCATGTAATTTAAAAATTATCTCGCTTAATGTGCGAGGTATAAGAAATCAAAACAAAAGGAGAGCAATTTTCTGCTATTTAAAACAGCAAAAAGCCACTATTTTTTGTTTACAAGAGACCTATTCACAACCGGATGATGAGAAAATATGGTCTGCGGAATGGGGCGGAAAAATCTTCTTCTCTCATGGAACGGTACACTCCAAGGGAGTATGTATTCTGTTAAATCCGAACTCTACTTCTAATTTCGACGTCATTCAAGCAGATCATCATGGCAGAATTTTGATTTCAAAACTTAAAATTTGTGAGGAAATATTTTTTATTGTAAATATTTACGCACCCACTGACTATCGAGACCAAACTGATTTTATTAAAATTTTAAGTGAATTTCTTGTTAAAAAGACAGACACCTCCAGGTTAGTTATCGCGGGCGACTGGAATTGCACACTTACTAAAGCAGATAAAAGTGGAGGTGCAGTCTGGAAATCCACAAATTATAGAGATGCTGTTGATAATCTTATGAATGAACTAAATCTTATTGATATCTATCGAAAACTGCATCCGAAAACAAGATCCTTCACCTACGAATCTAAAACTATTAATTTAAAATCGAGAATAGATTTTATTCTAGTCTCCCGTCCGATCTCCATAGAGGTCCAAAATGCCGAGATCCGTATGTCAGTTGCACCAGATCATAAAGCTACCTTCTTAAAGATCAATGTAAGAAGTGAGCTTAAGAGAGGCCCGGGCACATGGAAATTTAATAATTCTCTCTTAGAGGACGACGATTTTAAAGAACGTATTTATTTCTATTATCCTCAAATACATGAGAAATATACCGACGTCAAAGACAAACAGTTATTGTGGGAATTAATAAAAATGGAAATACGCGTGGAAACAATGAAATATTCTAAAGAAAAAAGATACAAACTTAGAAAACGAGAATTAACGCTTCAAAAAGAATTACAAGATCTTGACTATAAAATTTGCAATACGAAGTTTGAAACTTTAGATCATAATGTTCTTGAGGAGTACGAAGTTGCAAAAGAAGAACTGAAAAATATATATGAAAACAAAGGGAAGGAGGCCATTTTTAGATCAAAAGTGAAATGGTTTGAACAGGGAGAAAAACCAACAAAATACTTTTTCAACTTGGAGAAAATTAACTATGAAAAAAAGCTTATACGTGAGGTTAAATTGAAGAATGGAGAAACGATAACAGATCCAAAACAGATTGAGAAAGAACTTGAAAATTTTTATAGCAATATGTATACGTCCAAAAAAGATCTTAATAGCGACCCACTACGTGAAAATGACAGTTTTGAATCTTTTGTTGAGGGTATTGAGATTCCTCAATTGAATACTGAGGAACGAGATTCACTAGAATATGATTTTACATACGAGGAATTAAAAGAGGTGGTGAGCTCTTTCTCGGACAATAAAACTCCAGGTGAAGATGGATTCACCAAAGAATTTTACGAGTCTTTTTATGACCTTATTTGGAGAGATCTGCTAAATTCCTACGAAGCAGCTTTTCAAAATGGATCCTTATCAATTTCTCAAAGGAGAGGAATTATAACTTTAATACCAAAAGCCGACGGAGATCTTAAGGAACTCTCAAACTGGCGTCCAATATCTTTACTTAATATCGATTATAAAATTTTGACTAAAGCTTTGGCAAAAAGAATAGAAAAATATCTGCCGAAATTAATTAATTCAGATCAAACCGGATTTGTCAAGGGAAGATACATAGGCCAAAATATAAGACTTTTGAGTGATATAATGGAATATCTAGATGCAAAAAAGACTTCGGGATTGCTTCTCTTTATAGACTTCGAAAAGGCTTTCGATAGCCTTGAATGGGATTTCATGAATAAAGCTTTGAACGCTTTCAATTTTGGTCCAAATGTGAAAAGATGGATCACAATCTTTTATAAAGATGTACAAAGTGCAGTTATGAATGGTGGGTTTTTGACAACTTATTTTAATATATCGAGGGGAGTACGCCAGGGTTGTCCGTTAAGTCCTCTTCTATTCATCCTTGCTACGGAACTGCTAGCAGTTAAAATACGCCAAGACTCAAATTGTAAGGGCATTTCCCTTCCGGATGACCAAAAGGTCAAAATTTCACAGTTTGCTGATGACACCACCATAATAACGGAAAATGTTGAATCACTCAAACCTCATTTACAGATTTTGGATCGCTTTGGAAATGTTTCAGGATTGAAATTAAATAAGAAAAAAACAAAAGCTATGTGGATGGGGTCCATGAAAGATAGTAAGTTAAAGGTACTTGACTTTAAGACAACAAAAGAACCCATTAAAGTTCTTGGGATCAATCTATCCTACAATTCAAACAAATGTATTGAAGAAAATTTTTTTGTAAAGATCAAGAAAATGAAAACAAAATTGAACTTATGGCTTTCAAGAGATCTCACGATATATGGCAAGTCTTTACTGGCAAAAGCTTTGGGCATATCGCAGCTAGTTTATGCAGCTTCCATGTTGACTGTTCCAGAATCGGTTGTCAAGACTGTTCAGGAGAACCTTTTTGCTTTTTTATGGAAAAACAGGAAAGATAAAATAAAAAGAGTAGTTATGTATCAAACAGTAGAAAAAGGGGGAATTAAGTGTGCTAATTTTTGCACGGTTATTAAAGCGTTACGCCTGGCTTGGATTGGTAGATTACTGAGCACGTCTGACGATAAATGGAAGGCAATTCCCAACTATTACTTTCGAAAACACGGAAGCCTATTATTTCTCCTCAAATGCAATTACGATATAAACCTCCTGAAAACAGGCCTTCCTCTATTCTACCGAGAACTTCTTCAGTATTTTCAAGAACTCAAGAACGCAATTAACATCTTTCCTAATGGTGAATTCATTCTTTGGAATAACAAATCGATAACAATAGATAATGCTACCTTGTTTTGGAAGTCATGGTTCGAAGAAGGAGTTGTAACAGTAAAGGATGTGCTAAATTCAGAGGGTAACTTTTTAACGTATGAAGAGTTCAGGAACAAGTTTAACATTAACACCAATTATTTACACTACTTCCAATTAATCTCAGCTATTCCTTCCGACTTGAAAAGAAGAGCAGCACAAACTTCTCTACCCACTGCGGACCTCTCTATGATTTCCACGTCCTTTCCATTAAATAAAACCTCCTTTGATCTTGCTGTAGCACGCTGTAACAATTATTACCAGCTGTTTAACAGCTTCAGCTACATTGTCCCAAGTGGAATTAAAAAGTGGCAGGAGAAATTCCCCGAAATATTTGTTGAGTGGTGTAACAAGTTTCAAGATATATATCGATTTACCAGAGATAACAAACTCCGCCAATTCTGTTTTCGCTTTTTGCATAGAACAGTTGTAACGAAGAGAGAACTCAAACTATTTCGTTTAGCGGATAATGATAAATGTATATACTGCTCTAATGCTGATTCAATAGAACACACTTTTATTGATTGTAGGGAGTCTGTAAAACTTTATTCACAAATTATATCGTGGTTCAATCATTGCCAAGATACTGCAATAACACTCTCGAATGAAAATGTTGCTTTTCATGATATACATCATGTAACTGATACGCTCTCGGGCCCCGTAAGACGCAGGCTAAATTTGCTCATCATCTTGGTCAAACAATATATCTATTCCGCAAAACATCTTCAAAAAGATTTGTCTTTGGACGAACTTGTTAAGAAACTAACTATTCAATGGAAATTAGAAAAATGTATTTAGATGTACCATCTTTTTTCAATAAAACTTTTTTGGCATGCATATTACTTAATATAAAAACAAACAATTACAAATAAATAGCATTATTGTAATATTAGTTAGATTATTAAGTAGGAATTCTGCTCTCAATCTAATGAATGCTGTATTGCATTTTTATATCTTTCATTGATAAGGTAATGCTTAGGCTCAACCGTGTTGTTAACTCAACAGTAAACTATGAAAATTTAAATATTATAATATTATATTAGTGTAAGTAATTTAATAAAAAAAAAATAAGAAATAAAAAAAAATATATATATTTTTTCCTTAGAATGTCAAAAGAAAACTGATTTCTCCTATATATGGTTTCTCTCGATTAGTAGTATTATTTTCTCATTATTTAATTTATTTCGATTTTCGTTTGACCCTTTGTTTTCTAACGGATTTCGGTTCTCCATTTCAGATCCGAGCCCCGAGGTATTAAATTCTCTCCCAGTCTACTTTCGTCTAAAGCCAACCATGAGAACGCCGAGCGGCCGCAGATGTCGTAGATCTCGCACAGTCTTCACCGATCTTCAGTTACGCATTCTCGAGAAAACGTTTTCTGAGCAGAAATACCTCGACACCTCAAGCCGGGCTAAGCTTGCTCAGACTCTGGGATTGAACGAGACGCAAGTAAAGACATGGTTCCAGAATAGAAGGATGAAGTGGAAGAAAGATACGAAACAAAGCAAGCCTGCGGGAAGGATGGAGGGAGAACACGCGCACACAGAAAACGATAATCGAGAGATTAAAAGGGGCGAAGAAGAAAGAGGGATGGCGAGTGAAAAAGTGTTGATAAAACGAGAGGACGACCTCTAACTGAACTAAAACCTATCAAAATACAACTTAAATATAACTTAGGTTTGTAAGCTGAGAGGCTCGAATTTCAAGTTTTGTTATAGGCTTGTCACATGATTCCAAAATGAAGATCATTTTATCATCTGAGTATATCAAAGTTCAAATCATGTTTCAAAGTCTAGATGACTTAGCAGGCCGACGCTTCAAAAGTTTAGTTTCATTGAATGAATGTTTATCTGCCACACAATAATATTACAAAGACAATCAATAATAAGAGTATAGTCGTTAATATATATGTAGGAAAAAAGGGATGAATATTACAATAATAGTGGCGAGGAGACCCCAAGAAACCACCAGGCTTATAAGAGGGGCCCCCTCATATGCCTATCATTAATCTAAATAATCTTACGCAATGCTTGTGTGGCATAAGTAACTCAGTTTCATAGCGCTTAAAGCGAGAACGTTCAGTTTCGCCTTGATGGGGGTGTTCAGGATTAAGGATGTTTATGAACAGAAGTGAAAATCAGATCGAAGGTCAAGTAAGCTTGGGTATTTTGTCAAATCAAGGAGAAATTGAACATGGGCGTGGTCTGCACCATCAGAAGAGCGGATGGAAAAACGGCGGATAAGAAAGCGGCGTCTTAAGCCCCCAAACAAAAGGGATTCGCAGCAAAAGCACTATGAAGATAGAGCTTGCCTTCAGATGTGGCTTGGATTAATTAAGGGCGCGCAGTATTCTTTTGCTCAACAGAGTACAACAACCATTGAATTTAAGCCTGGATTCCTTGCGCTCTTCACACGAAGTCATAATAGTAATTTTAGTACTGCCTATCAGCTGTAATTTCCTCTCCTTAGTACATTAGCAGAGGCACTTTAAAGCAAACATCACAGATACTAAACATTTTCACGACAAAATAAGCTTCGGCGTAAAGCGCTGGCGTTGGTGTCAAAACCAACCATTCAACCAATATCAATTTTTCTCCGCTTATCTTTTAAGTCTCTCATTGCGTCGAAGCAGGAAAATAAGACACAGCTGCATTATTATGAACTACAAAAAAAAAATAATAGCATGAAAATATACATTGGTAATAAACAGTCGCTTCGTTAGCTTTCTCATGACTAGTGATGACCCTACCAAGTCAGTTCAAGACGTTAAAGCCAGGACTACAACCGAAT
The DNA here is from genome assembly GCA_022496165.2 of Catalaphyllia jardinei. Lineage (NCBI taxonomy): Eukaryota > Metazoa > Cnidaria > Anthozoa > Scleractinia > Caryophylliidae > Catalaphyllia > Catalaphyllia jardinei. Next base: position 11,182 of record JAEMPF020033551.1, read on the forward strand.
TTTCAGTAAAATCTATGCAATAGAACCTAGCTGTATATTTAATTAATATACGTTTTTGTTTATGGGCGTTAGACTTTTACTTTGAGTTAACAACGAATGGACATATGAGGGACATTTAATAAGAAAAGAAATTCTTAACTGATAGAAGAGGTTGTGTAAAAAGATTTAACTGATAATGGAACGAAATTAAGGCTTCGTGTGTAAACTTGGTGTTTGACGGGAAATAGAGAAATCAGCTGCAGATCTTTCCAACAACATGTAATAAAATAAATTCTAATTTTCCTTTCGCTGTGGAAAACTCCATTTTGTTAGGCAGTAGATCTGTCAATGCGGAACAAAGACAACTTTAATCTTGAAGTTTCAATACCAACTACCCCAGTTTATTTTCCTACGCCATTTATTCGCCTTTTCGAAGGAGAGAAAAGCAGTCTTTATAAGCTCTATCTATATTAATAAATTAATAAGTAATTAGCTGGACTCAAACGCCCAATTATTTCTTCTCTTGATGACGTCACAGTCTGACTACATCCCATGAGACAACCTCGTTCCCAGGGTCCTGTCTCAACCTCGAGAAAGTAACCCATGAGACAGAAGTTGTGCTGTGTTCGCATTGCAAAGGATCCTGGAAATTATTCAGTACCGTGACTGATCTCAGATCTAAAACATCTTTAAAGACGCCCTTCCTGGCTAACCGTGTTTTCTATCACCAGTCTTATTTTAACTATTCAGTGGAATCCCGATTTTTCGAACTTCCAAAGGAACGAAAATTGGTTCGAAAAGTCAGAGCTCGAGAAATCGGGGTAAATCAAAATTACTGTGTTTGACTGAGGAGGGAAAACGACTTTTGGTTCAAGTTACAAAGCTTTAAAGATGAAAATGACGATGACGATGGCGATAATAATGACGATTTCTGTGATGAAGCCTTTAAAGTGATTCCCGGGTTTTGCATTGCGCATTCCTTTTGCGCACGATTTTTGCGTCATCAGCACGCGCACATGAGCGCGCGCGCGTACAAAACATAAGAGATTTCACTCAAACTAAGCTCGATAGCGAGATAAAAGCTCTTTTTCTCTTAAACGAGCACGGTGACCCCCACTTTTTAAAAAAGGCTAACGAAGCAAAGGCTATATGCTCATAAAGATTTCAATCTTATTCCTGGTTGCGAAATAACTGCCGTTAAAGCTTGGTGTAACAATCTGAACAATCGGTGAGGGAAACAATTTGGAACGATAGACAAAGGAACTATGAGAGTTATTAACAACAAGCTTTATTTAACACCGTATTTCCCGATGTTTCATGCTGCTATTTAACAGAGTTCATAAGTGAGTCCTTTCGGTGTCAAATAACACAACAAAAGCACTTAACGACACTGCGCGTACGTTTGCTGATGCTAGAACTGTACTTGCATTGCATCGCCTTTTCGCTATTAATTTTCGTGCTTATTTGAAAGACAAATGGAGAGCCAAATTTGAACTTAGTAACAGCTTGAACAAACAGCCTACCGACTACAAACGTAATTGACACCAGAGAACACCCCGGGGAAATTGGTTCAAGAATATAAATCACCGGACATTAATTGGACTCACCGGAGTAGTACTCAGTCAGCGACGGCGTTGGTCACTGATCGGTTGTTTAGCTCCCTTTTAAAGCAGTTCGTCGCATCACTCTAGGTAAAGGCTGCGCGGTTGATCTAATTCTTCTTCATGACTATCAGACTGGTGATCAGCTGACTATGATATAATCAATAATCATCGTCTTTTTGCGATCGACTCCGGGGCCGTGGAACTTCTCCTTTGTTAAGATGATTCGGATTTTACATGGTCGCGATCAGACTATTCTCCTTCCAGAGAACCTTGAGCGTGCTTTCCGAAAGTACAAAGTCTGTTGGGAATTCACAAAAGTCTCCAGTGACAACCCATATACGGGCTTTCACGGGGACCCCGGAAGGTTAGTAAGGGCGTTTCCATTATTACCGTGGTTGCGAAGCACAGAAAAGGACCTTAAAAGATGTGCGTCTAGTCAAAGTGAACATATCCTAACAACTGCACTGTTGTCGTTATCAGCGAATACTTTGACACTAATTCTGTCGTCACACGGTTACCATAGTAAAACCACGAACCCACTAAAGGAGCTATAAATTTTCTCTTCTGTTATCTCAAAGACTCTTTTGATCGCTTTGTTGTCACGGCTTCTCCAAGAAACGTGACTGTATGTCATGTCAGGTCCCGATTAGGGCTCAGATCAATCGGGACGTTTTGGAGCTTTCGGATTGGCCTGATTGGTCTTGCTAGCAGCAAGGGCACCAGCTGTTGTGCGTTGCGCTTTCGCTGAATCTAACATCCAACATTGTTGGGGCCAACTTGCCGGATTCTGTTGTTTCAGCTGCAAAGAACCAACTCCAACCAACACCTAAAATGTTGTTTAAACGCACCCGCCGCTATATCTGGGCCCATGCAGCCTTGCAGATTAATTCCATGCTGCATGTTTTTGGTCTACAATATTGGGAGCGTTTGTATGGGCCTGAAGAAGAGCGAGATAACCTTGACCAGAGCTGGAGGGATGGGAAGGGACATAAGGAGAACTAGTTATAGACGAAAAAGGGCGGGGACTCACTACTACGCCAGATACACCTATCATTAAGTGGAGCCTACTCGTTTACTCCTGTGACTGTTCTTCAAAACTAAATGCTTTTGTTGTTGTCGGGTTTTTTTTTGTGGAATTAATAAATGCTACATGAAATCATGTAGTTGCTGATTCAACTAAATGCGAAATTACCACACTTTTTACATATGCTGGTTTCCGAGTAAAGTCACCTAAAGATTTACGGTTTGTTCTCGCAAAGGTCAAAGGGTGTAGGAATTTCGTGGAAACTTGTAGTCAGTAATCGCGTTAACCTTGATGCCCTTTTACAGACAATTGCGGTTCTATGAGCAAAGACGCAGACGACAGCGACAACCATAGTTTTTTGCTGTCTCAAGATACATGCAGAATGCAAGTTTCGCATGGACGAAGTTCTCGGCATATTGTGAACTGAGCGATTGGATTAGGGCACCATTCTGAACTTGTAGTAATTACCTTGTGCACGAACTGACTCATCTATTGTCTCGGAAACGACAGAATTTTTCTGATTCATGTAAACTTCCGCACCCTAGAAGACATTTTAGACCTTCTTACCAATATTGGTCAACATTGCTGAGACGCCAAAAAAGGTAAGTTGACTTTGAATTATTTGTTTTACTTCTAAAAGCAGAGGCTGAATGAGAATAGGTTTCACGTATTTACCGATGTAACCTTGGTGACTTCTATAATGAGCGGCTATGTTTGTCGCAATCGACAGTCTATTATTGTCTTGCACTTCAGTAATGCTCTAAGCTATTATAGAGTCAGTTGTAATTATCAAACTGGATAGGTCTTAGTGCTGGCATGTAAAGTTAAGTGATGCGAATGAGTTACATGTAAATACTCAAGAAGGTAGATCTCTAACATGTTAAATTCTTGCAGGGGACGTTGCGGTTAAGACTTCGGTTCAAATCAGTGACTGCATCTCGATGAGCCAGTCATGTCTTTGCCTCTCCTTTATTCAAACTGAGGTGTAAACTCTTATTGACAAACATTAAACCCGATCAAAATAACTCTTTCAATCTTTGATTTGCATCGAGACCAAAAGCATGTTAAAACTACCACAGGTCATTAAGCGCGGACTACGTACGACTGCTCTGACTGTTTCGTCAATACAGTGTTAAATGATAGACACTCAATCGTTTCTATTTATGCCAAGACCGGAATCATAAGATATCCCACCAATTTCAGAATTAATTTGGAGTTAGCAGCACTATTATCCACTGTAGCTTACCTCATGTAATATTTTTAATCGGGTTGTCCCTGTTTGTTTGAGTTCTTATCAGTTTCCAATATAGCGAGGGAGGAAGCCGGAAGCGCATATTTCATCATCACTGGCTGACAACACTCCAAACAGCACATTGTTAACGGTGTGAAAACATTTTACTTTACTGTGATCAATTAAGTGACGACTCAGGCATTTTTCATTCCTCTGAAAGACCTACAAAACATATATATTTTTTTTCATTTTATAAGAAATATTCCATAGTTGTTCTTGCTGTTGTTTTTGTGTTTCGTGGAAAATCTGTGACATTGCGTGACGTTCTGTTTTGTTTGTATCAAGATCTTTTGCATAGCACAGGAATTGATTTTGTAAAGATATAAAATGGCTAGACTGCGATCTCCGCTTAAACTGTTCACAGTCACCTATTTTTCCGTGAGATCGTAGAAGTCGATCATTACTGAGTTTGACGGGCAGCCATCTTGGTCTCTCTATGCGGCCGAAACCGGGAAGAGTACAAAATGCCCGTGGGTAGAGGCGATAGGGTTAATAGCCCCGCTGTGCCTTCCACACCTCCTACGCACGGGCATTTTGTACTCTCCCCAGTTTCGCTCGCATCAAGCGAACAAGATGGCGGCCCTTCGGACTCAACGATCGACATCTACGATAAAAATAGGGAATAGTTTCGCTTGGTGTCATCCGCTGTTTATCGTGTAGAACATTCTGGAACGTTCGAGAGCATGCTTGATCCGATTTCCGCGGTGCATTTCAATGAAAACCGAGCATGTTCCTTTTTCTTTTCCCACTGAGCTCTTCTTGAGAAGACGTCATTTGCGGAGGCTCTCGGTCACCAATTGCATTACATGCCTACAATAAGAATTGACGCAGCCGATCTGCAGGGTCTACGGCCTTGTAATTGTCTTGCAATTGAAAAAATACAGCGTTTTATGCTCGCTGTTTACTAGAACTCGGAATGGGAAATGGAGAACAGAGAACCGGAACGGGGAACGGGAGCCTGGGAACGAGTGTAAAGTGCTAAATCACCTGAGAATTCAGAATGGCGGGCAAAGGAGAAAAAAGGTAACAACAAAAAGTGTTACGGTTGTAAACGTGAGTTTCTATAGGCTGTGCCCCCGGATGACCAGTACGTTCTTGTTACAACAAACTCCGATTGGTACTGGGATCAGGGACAAAGAATGAAACGGCGCCTGGGAGAAAATCAAATCAGTATTCTCACAGGCAGGCGCCCATCACCCGGAGCCTTCATCTCCCATACAAGCCCTTAGAGTCAAACCTTCCTGACGAAAAGTTATTTATAGAAATAGTTTTCGGGGAAAATTTGTCACGCCCGAATGCGTAATAATCAATCAACCAATTAGAGCACAGCCCAGTTAGCTTATTTACATATACTTTTTTGTGTTCTGAAGAATCGTTCATAACAATGGCAGAAAGCGTGCAGGGAAATTTACCGGAGTCATGAAACAATGTATTTTCGCGGGAAAAACTGTTCTAAAAATAACTCTTTATTGGAAAGGGTTGACTCAAGGGTACAGCACATTTGGAGGCTCCGAGTAATGGGCTTCTGTCACAGGCTACCCCAATCGGTCAAACCACAGTCTTTTTTAAATAGAATTTGAAGTCTTCCTTTGTCTTCTGATACCTTCTCCGGCTCATTGTTTTCGAGCTGCCATGTCAAAATTTAAAAGTGGAAACAGACAATAGGACATCGAGGAAAAGTGACATAACACATGACTCGTGGATCGTCCACTGTCTTCGCATTTGGCAGCGAGGCGGCATTTTGGAGACCGGCAATTCGGCAGGCAAATAGAGTAAGCAGAACATAAATAGCCTGTAGCCTGACCGCTTTGTTAAAGACAAAATATCTAAAGAAATGTGCGAGTTATATTCCACAAAAATGCTATTAAACAGCTATCAATGTTATGCCTAAGAGGGAACGCGGGATGAGGTGGGGACTTCGAACATCCGTGCGCACCCACGAAGGAAATTTTAGCAAACTTTGTACATAAACGTTGGGCCCGGGATAGGGAAGTTTGAACAAGAAAAAGAGAGCAGATCCTCCCAGTTGCCATTCACTGGAGCACCGAGATCAATGAAACAGATCTTGTCAAATGCAAGCGAATATTCTTTACTTCAGATGGCTTGAAATTCTCGGTTTCGTGGGTAACTTTGAACTCAAAATCTTTTCCCAAGTTGGAGAACTTTGAATTGAAATCTTATCCCAAGGGTTAGGAGGTTTGACTCCAAATTTTTGTTTCTGGGCAAAGTCCCCACTCTATCCTGTAGTCCCGCGCCTCGGGTACAACATTAATAGCTGTATTTAATGAAAGATGACCTCGGAAAAGCGACTACGTGACATGTACATGTACATGTATTGAAGATGACATATTGTCAAGTATTACACGAGAAACTGTTTTTATTCTCATTCTGCATTTTGTACTGACCTATTGGAGTAGTTTTTGATATTACCGAATTGTTTTTCTCTCAGGTGCCAATTCATGCTTTATTAATGTACTGGACATCTGGGGGCACAGCCGGTAGAGAATCACGTCTACAACCGCAACACCCCTCACAAATTGTTCCTTTTCGAGTCTTTTCTTTTTCTTTGTCCGTCATTTTGAATTCTCAGGCGTTACCACTGTACATTCGCTCCCAGACTCCCGTTCCCTGTTCCCTGTTACCCGTTCCCAGTTTTAGTAACATCCGGCCACAAGCAGATGAAGCAGCTTTAAACAAGCAACACTTTACCTCGTCTATAAGAAGTAATGTAACGTGCGTGCAACGTCGAAAAAATCAGCCTGGAAAACTCGTTCAACGAGAAAATACGTGAATCACGGGGTCTCCATATAAATTACATTTTACAGAAAACCACGCTAAAAGCAAATCCTGAATTCACATTACCAGGCCACATGTGTATGTTAGTGTAAACAATATGCGCGCTAGTTCGCAATCACACTCATCGCTCCTCAGCACTTGCTAGCGACGCACCAACTTTTCTGCAAGGTTACAGTATACCTTTAGGGGTGTCTCGCGTACAAGCGATGAAGCGTGTCCGGTATAAACTGTAGATACCTAAAACGCTACATCACATTAAAACCTATAGGACTGGCTATAACACTATACCAACAATTTTAAAATGAAATGAATTGTGGAATTTTTTCACGACTTCTAAATTCGAGCGCTCGAATCACCATTTGAACGTTACATGTCAGAGCGAATTTTGTCTTTCGCTTATTTAATGTGTCCCTCAGTTTCCAGGCCCAAAGCGCTAAAAAAAGTGTCTGCGATTTGCCATGTTCAATTTCAGTAAAACGTGACAGAACATGTTCGAAATAGGATTAAAAAAAATATGGAGTGTTCGTACAAAAATCGAAATAAAAATTCGCAGACAAGGTTTTGTTGTTTATGTGTTAATCTACCCACTGTCAAAATTTGAGAGCAATCGGACAAATTCCCTACGAGGTTTAGCCTTTTACAATGTCCGTTTCAAGTGAAAAAATTGATTCGATAAAACAGCGCTAAATATGTCAATCAGACAAGTAATTTTTACTTCCGGTCAAAACTTGAAACCGCCATTTTTCTGCCAATATTTAATCTTCTGCAATATTTTTTTGTACGTTACTAGATTGCATTTAGGTCATTTGAAGGAAATGTCGATCTCCAGGTATACTGTAATCTTAAAGGCCTTGGGAACTTGGCTGGCCACGTGCGTCGGCATTTCTGGTGACACGTGCCATCCTCCCTTCAGGTCTAATTGTGATTCCTTTTGTGTCAAAAATAGGAGACGTTAAGTGATCAATAACAGCAAGGATATAAAAAAAACGCAAAAAAAGATCTTTGAAATGTGAAGAGACTAAGTCGACGGACAAATGGTAAAGAAATGAAATGACTTACTAGGTAGAGCAGCCTTTCAGGAGCAATTAAACATGGAGAAAGAACGACGGACTGAACTGGATGGGAAAAACAGTTAAAAGGAAACCAAAAAGAATCAACAACTACCAGTGAACAAATCACTGACTATCAGAGATATGTTACTGTTTTGCAAATTGATTTGACAACATGCAGTCAAGAATTGAAAACAATGAAAAAAGAAGCAAACAGATTTGAAGAAGAAGGAGAAGAAAAAGAAGAAAAAGAAGAAAAAGGAAAAGCAGAAACAGAAACAGAAGAAGAAGAAGAGGAAAAAGAACAAGAACAAGAAGAACAAGAACAACAAGAACAAGAACAAGAACAAGAAGAAAAAGGAAAAGAAAAAAAAGAAGAAGAAGAAGAAGAAGAAGGAGAAGAAGAAGAGGAAGAAGAAGAAGAGGAAGAAGAGGAAGAAGAAGAAGAAGAAGAAGAAGAAGAAGAAGAGGGAGAAAGAGAAGG
>JAEMPF020012187.1:0-16248 GCA_022496165.2 Catalaphyllia jardinei
CAGGTGAGTTGACTTATTGAAAATGGGGCAAGCACACAGTGTATAAAGCAGTGCAGGAGTACTGTATTACCTCTAACTAGGACATTTAAATTCTATACGTTGATCCTAGTTCATTTTGCGAATCACGATTGTTTTTGGTTTTAGTTTTGATTGGATTGAAATGTGGCGCAACTTTTAGCAGACCGTTTAGCTTGCTAATCCAAAACCAAAGCAAGCGAGAATTACTTTCGACACTCAGTTGATATCACTCTAACAGAACAATGCGAAATAGGACTTGAAAAATTAGTAACAACAGTATTCAGAAATGCAGAACATTTACAGAAGTAGCGTAGAAACTCGTTAAAATAAGTGTTTCGTGCGGACAAGATACGTTAATTGCATTTAATTCTAGAGCAGTTGATGACTACTTTTCATTGTCAATGAGCGGACAGACACATGAATTTATAATGTAAGCGATGCGTCAACGAGCGAGATCGAGCACTTGACTATCTGTAATCGTAAACAACAAATTGACGTCAGCTTTTCATACGTCTGTCCTGTTATTGACAATGAATTTCGTCATGACATTATCAAAATAGTTTGCGGATCCACTCGGCTATCGCTTTATGGATCCACAGCTACTTTAACAGTGTTATGACGAAATTTATGATCAATTACATGGCTTGACAGATACATGAAAAACTGACGTTAATTTTTAAATTGACAATAGATCGGTCAAGACGTCGGCTAGAGTCTGGGTGGGATTGGGAGGCGAGGAGAACACTTGTGTTTCATTCTATCCTGGGTATGAGACTCTGTCACTCATATATTGATTTTTTTACACACTCAGGTCATGCTGGCCAGAGACAGCACTGGAGAGAAAAGGTTCCTTGTATGGGAGAGTGAAGGAAACGAATTTGAGACTCTTTTCGAGGTATGACATGGAATCTCTTGATGGAATTTTTAACAAACTAAACGATATCATATATTATAATCCATCAAATATTTTCGTTCGCGCGCGATCGGTCCGAACGTAACAGTGACTGAATATTTCCCAGCTAAAACTGGGAAATAACCGACTGATGTTAAAAACTGCGAAAACCATTTGAGGGATAATAAACAAAAAAGCCTCCAGTTGGCCGAAAATATGCTAGGATATTGGTCCTTGGAAACTGTTCACTTCTCGGAAAAGATGTCCGAGCATATTTCCGCGTCAAATAGAGGCTATGGTCTATATATTGTGGCATTAAAATGTAACAGGTTTCTGGTTTCGCGCGATATATATACTACTTATGCAACGCTGCCTTGTGGTATGCCATGAAATATCACATTTGCCACTTGTATTTGCTTGGTATACACAGGCGCCTTTCCATGCCATAGAAAATACAATGGCCGGCACAAACAAAGTGACATACGCGCGGCGTATGATGGGAAGGCTGGATGTAATACCGTCAAACACAACGGCTTTCTTGTTTTCTGATTGGCTGCATTTTCCAAGGCATACCTATAATAGAAATATTACCAAGATTAAAGTCAATGTGCATGTCTTATTTGTTTGTTTATTCTTAATTGCCTTGCAAGGAGCTGGAGAATTCTGTTTATGCCACCATTCAGATTTCAGTAAACACACCCGAGGGAAAAAAAATCATCAAAACATCAGAAGTCAAAGATCTCGGCATTTCCCAGGAGCTCGAACGTTTGCAAGAAAAGCTTTCAAACATAACAACTGATCTCGAAATAAGCGAGCTGAAAGAAGAACCTTTCCCAATCCCCAACAAGCTGGATTTATTGACCAGGCATAGTAGAACCCTCCAAGAACTCTACACTAAGGTCACTGGCATGACGGGTGAAGCTTGTAAGTGCGATAAAGTAGTGAGAAGAGACTTCTATGACTTCACGTACCACAGTTTAAGAGCCGTACATAATGATCTGAGTGCACGAGCTGCGGACCTACAATCATTAGTGACCCTGGAAGAGGAGGAAAAAGAAACACTGCGAAAAATATTGTCATATCAAAAAGGCAGAGAAAAGCAAGTCAAGCATTTGGAGAGGTTATGGATAGGGCTTTTCACTCAGGTATGTAATTACGAAAACATAATTGTGAATTAATTAACTAAACGACACCAGTCGTATTGCATGTGTATACTTAAGGACGTTCCCGTCAAAAAGTTCCCACACATAGATTTTTTTAAAACTTTCACTGCAGGTAGAAAATGATACAATTAGATTAAAAACGTAAAAATAATCGGGGGTCACCGAGCTCGTTTTGAAGATAAGGAGCATCATAAACCATAGCATTTCTAGGATTTCCAGTCACACGAGGTAATTCTGGCTGGATTCATTACTATCGGCATATATTTAAGTCGAAGAATCATAGGTAAATTATGTGTGTTTAACACAGCATATATAGGCCTATTTGATAGATCTTTGCTACATTTGTCATTTAATCAGGTAGAATTAGCCTTAAAAATGCAACTTCTAAGTCACGCACACCTGAATCCATGAACCAATTCGACCTTATAACAATTATTCCATGAGCCTGAGTTCGATATGAAGTGATAAAATAACCAACGAGCGCGTAGCACGAGTTGGTTATAATCACTTCATGTCCAACAAGGGCGAATGGAATAATTGTTTTAGTAAATTCTCAAACCGGGGGTGCCGCCGATTTTTATTTCCACAATTTTACAAAGGAAAATTTTTAAACTTGGCGCACTATTTTCCATATGACGTAAAACTCCGACTATTGGCTCATAGTCGGAGTTTTTTAGCCAACCAAAAAGCTAGAAATGCAATCGTTGGAGCTGAGAATTTACTAATTAACAATCAGACCCGTAGCCCGAAATGTCAAAGTTGACATTTTGAGTTCTTCCTTGCTTCGGAATTCAAGTTCTTGTCTACAAATACAGTCAAAAATACCTGTTCATCATGGGAGTGAATTATGGAGAGAAACCCATGACGACTCATTTACCCTGCAAAAAGTGTCAGAGGTTCATTTAACTTCTTGTTGTTGTCGCCCGCGCGCGTTATAATATGCTTTTAAATGTTAAACATGAATTTATATAGGATTCTCTTTTCACTGCTATGTAACCGCTCATAGCTGAGCGTGGTTAAGTTATGGGGTAAGTTCGAGAAGCCCGGAGCTATGAGCGAGCTACACAGGAGCGAAATAGGTAGGTGATCCCTTTTGGAATACGTCGCCGAAGGGGAGGAGGGAGGGTAGTCAGCGCGTGAGTACGGGCTCGTCTTCGACGAGATGAGAAAGTGTCTGATATCTTGCGTTCTGTGACTTTAAAAGCTACATTTGCGTCCCGTGCAAAGTCCATTGCCCATGTGCACGATGCACACGAGAGTTGATGTTCTTGCCGGACTGCACGCCTGCTTTTCGCGGTATTCTTAGCAGTGAAAATAGCGCTCATTTCCAGAGCGCAATGGTGCTTTACAATGTTTGTAATTAAAATACGAATTAAAAAATAAAAACTTTCCAACAAGACAAAAATGTCTTTTTTTTTTATTTACAGACAAAACCACTCAGTCTTCACCCGAGAAGGAACTCGTTAAACCACCTAGTGATGAGAAGGTAATTAACTAGAATTCAAATCATTTTTCATTTCTTCTCGAGAAGAAGAGAAACATACTTTTAAGACAGATAGTTAATATAACTTCAAGTTCATTCTTGAACTTGAATGCGCCGTGACTTTTATCAAGAGGTTGACAAAGACTGAGACAAATATCGCCGAACAAAAGCCCAAAATTAGTTCATGGAAAAACTGAGTAAAGACTGGTGTGCTGTCAAACTTAAGTAAAATCAAACTTGGTTCGATGTGGAGACAAAACTTTCTTTGATAATAATTTGTACGTCAGTGTTTTTTCTTTCCTGAACGACAAACATGGTTTTGTTGGCGTCGTTTTAGGAGAGAAGGAAGGAAAATTGGAACCCAACTAAAGTACTCAGGCCATTGGCGAAGAAAAATTGACAGGAATATTTAATACGAATATTTATAACTAGATGTAGCTTTTGCTAAGTGCCAACGAGCAACCATTCAAAATAATTAAATTTCCAGTATGTCTGTAGGAATTTTCAAGAAGTCAGGTTGATTTGTCAAGGGCTGTAAAATTCACTTTAACCTTTACACTCCCAAGATCTCAGGATTAATTCTCCTTACTGTCTTCCATGCGCTGCATATTGTTTAGTTGAGATTAACAGATTTTCAGAACTTCTCAGGACCAGTAGCCTACAGTAGTGTAGAAAGTGGGGTTTCTAGCGCAGCATCTAAATGAAGGCTAAATGAAGTATCTAAAGGCTAGTTACTCTTTTGTCCCATGGCTGGCTCTTTTGTCTCTTCGCATTTAATCATATTTTGATTATTGTTTTTTTCTATAGAAGGTTCTAGAACACCATTGTTTTGAAATTCATAGTAAACACGCGCTATCACTGCTTCTGCTTCGCTATCTATATATCCATCATTTATATATTCACTATCCATATAATTAAAAATAGAGTGTCATTTTTTTTTTACTTATAATAAGTTAATATTTTATTATTTGCATGACTAATTCTGTTTATTAAGTCTTTTTCTAATTTGACTATCTCAGGATTTCTAAATTCATCTAACATAATCGATAGCTCTTCATTTGTTTTTGAATGAAAATCAACTTTATTATAGATAAAGAAATATTGTAGTTCACCTATAAGAAATTTTCTATACAATGAAATTTGTCTTTTTAAATGGTTAGTAAGAAATTGTAGCATATTATCTGGCATATAATATAATTATTATAATTTATTCAGAATATTTTTTATTATAGTGTTTTTTATACTTGTCAACAGAGGGGCACATATCAATAAAGAAATTATCAAGATTACAGATATCATTAATCAAATCTTCATTATTAAATGAACCAAGTCTCAATGCTCTCTTTATTCTGACTAATAGATGTGCATAGCTCTGATAAGCATACTTGCAGTTATTCATGTTTTCGTTAACGTTTTTATAGTCAAGCAAACATTCAATTAACATAGAACCACCAAGAGAAATAATAGTCAAAATAGATCCTGAGACAATAGCTGATGCAATACCGCCACCGGCAATGGCTCCTGAAAACAATCTTGCTGCATATTTAATATTTCTGTAATACCTATGAGCTCTCTTATATAAAAACCATTTTAGATGAATTGTTTTGTAATAACCCATCAATTCATCGATTTGATCGCTATTCAAGTCTTGTGAAATATGATTGAAATCGCAAATTTTTTTAGTCATATTTATAAATAATTACAGGAAAATTATTTATAAATGTGAAGAGCTGTTGAATTGATTATGAACAATGCATTCCTAAACTCCCTAGAAACGGCGAAGAGTGAAAGAAAAATTTTTGATTTTCTTTTTGTAAACATTGCTCGTTTCTAGGGAGTTTAGGAATGTATTGACGTCAAAGAACATTCTAGAAAATTATAAGTCAAGCTCTATAATTAGACTTATTATAGTATGTATGACATTGCTGTTAGTTTTACTTTTAAAATTAACTCTATCGCCTGGACTTAATTCAATAGGTGTATTAAAAGCAGCTGTAGTTGAGAAATGTCCAGAAGGTTTTGTGATATAATATTCGTTTCCTACTTCATTACCATTTACAATTACTGCTACTACAATTAATTCAGGAGCGTTATTGTTTAAAGTAGATGATAAAGCACCATATGAAATTCTAGAAGAAATAGGAATTGGAAAGCCATAGTTTTGACCATTTGCTCCATTTCCGAAAGACCATTCAAAAGCATTGAGAGAGAGAGGTCCATTTTCTTCGGCATGGATCGCGATTTTTGGTTTCGGAAAGGTAATATAGTCATTTATATTAGCAATTAGAGCGTTAAAATCTGCACTGTCTGTTTTGTTTCTCTCGAGTGAATCTATTGTATTAGATAGGGTTTTTATGTCTGAAGCATTTCCTTTCAGATTTATAGCTGTGTTAAAATCTGTTAAGTTGACTTTACTGGCTAATTGGTTGTCAACATAGCTCTTTTCAGCTTTATTGTTTTGATGAACAGTTAAAGTGTTATTGATAATGTTTAGATCGCTCACTTCTAACTTATCGCCTAAGGCTGTTTGAACATCTGTCACGTTTGCTTTTTTAGCTAATTCATTGTTTACGTAAGTAGTTCCAGCTTTATTTTTTAATAAATCCGTGACAAATTTTTTAGTGGTCGCGTCACTGTTATCTACTGGAGCGGATACATTAGTTAATCTTTTTTTATTAATATGGTAATGCTGGTCAGCTGTCAAAGAGAAACCAATACCTCTATCTCCCTTTTCGCCTTTCACTGCTTTTACCTCTTGTTTTCGTTCTCCATTAGTGAAACCCATATATTGAATAAGTAATTAATAATTTTTAAATAATTGTTCCTTCACTCTTTTCATATTCTTTGATATCTCCATAAGCATCACTATTCAAATTATAGATATTTTTGGTTATTAAACCTCTCTTTATAGTGAAAGGAGAATCTGACACATAGATTATACTAAATTCATGATTTGGACTCTGAAATTGAGGATGAGTTACAGTGATTTGTTTAGAGAGACCACTGAAAATAAATTTCATAGTATCATTTCTAATAAATAACCAAAAATAGAATTGTTTTCCTTTGGCGTTATCAGGAATATTAATACTTTTTAGACTTGGCTCATTAATTAAGGCATTTCTGGAAACTGCTACTCTATCTTTACTAATAAAAATATTGATAGGAAAATTACCACCACCACTCCAATGTAAAGTTATTATCATACTATCACTTGTACTAGCTTTATGTATGAATGTTAAGTAAAACGTGACATTACCGCTGTTATCATAATTTGTCTGATATGAATAATTATTTTCAGTTCTACCTTCAATAGAATCAGGGAAATAAATCCCTTTTATTAATAATAATTTTGAATCACTTCTTATTAAATTTCTATATATAAATTTAATTAAATTAACATTTTTGTCTAATTGTGTTTGTAGATCAGAATGGACTGTCCCTATAGAACTCTGCAAATTTGCGACTGAAGTTTGGAAAGAATTTTTAAAATCATTTAACTGTTTAAAATTGATAGCATCACTATCTTCATTTCCTTCTGGAAGGTTTTTAATGGTTTTATTATTCATATCGATAGGAGCTTCAAAATTGACCATATCATTATGGAAGTAATACAATCGGTCCCAGAGATGAATCGAAACATCATTCTGGTAACCTCTAACACCATAGACTACCACATAAATATCTGTTTTAGGGTCTGACCTACCTTTAAGACGAATATCAATATCTAAATCATCAAAACTAGGATTGATAATACCCTTATTAAAATGTATCACACTTCTTGTGTTATTATTTACTATTTTGCTATTAATTTTACTGACAGAGAGAGTGCCACTAGATGCATTAATTTCATCAACAGAGAGTCCATCACTAATATACATTTCATAAACTATAGTATAGTTTCCGATTGGTAAATAAACTACATCAACACTAAGTCGAGTACTATAATAACCTAGACTTGAGTCATAATCAATTTGAAAATGGTATGTTTTTTGATTTACTTTATGATAATCTTTATTTATGAGTCCAATTTTATGAATATCACTATCATCCTCTTTGAAAAGGTCATCATCCATTACTTTTTTGAACACATTTTCTTGGTCAATTGATTCAATTGCTCTCTCTTCTGACTCTTCTATAGCTTTATCAACATAAGCTTTATCAACATCAGGTGTTGGCACTTTTGCTATTTCTGAATCAATATAATTTTTATTTACAAAATCTCTATTATCAACATAACGTTTATTTGCCGCATCTCTCTCATCTGTTGGGTCGGCTATTCCCTTTACCTTTTTATTTACTATCTGGCCAGCATTGGGACCACTCTGCGCAGTGTATTGGAAATTAAGGTCGCCAGTCATATTATCACCTTTTGTTAATACTCTATTAGAAATTAATACTCTAAGATAT
Source organism: Catalaphyllia jardinei (assembly GCA_022496165.2). Lineage (NCBI taxonomy): Eukaryota > Metazoa > Cnidaria > Anthozoa > Scleractinia > Caryophylliidae > Catalaphyllia > Catalaphyllia jardinei. The sequence goes on from JAEMPF020012187.1 coordinate 7,964, forward strand.
GCTCTCTCTTTTTCAAAAAAATCAAAGTTAACTGCCCTCTTTAATATTTCTGCCCTATTATCAGGGTCACCATCACTCTCAATAATTGTGGCGAGATTATCTATGTATTTATTACCCATATTTAAATTACCACTCATAACTCTCGAACCATCTAATTTTAATAAATCTGAAGTATCTACCGAAGGAATTTTAGCAATTTTTCTATCTACATATACTTTACTAACAAGATCATTATCACTAAATAAATTATCAGAATATGGCTCTGTGTTCTGAACTTTTTTTCCTCTTAAATCAAAAGCCTCAGTACCATCAGCATTGCTCTTTAACTTAATAAAATTCTCATTTAGATATTCTTTATTTACAGCGCTATATAAATCTTTTCTCTTATCTGCTAATGAATCAGTATCTTTGTGATCATCTACGTTTTTTATTTGAAGAATATGATGAGTATCCATTTTGAGATCACCTGTCATAGACCTACTACCATCTAACTTTAGTAGATTTGAAGTGTCTACTGATGGGATTTTAGCTATCTCATCATCAACATATTTTTTTCTTACCCCATCGTTAGGATTTGTTGGATTACCGACACCAACTATTTTATTTAAATTTAAATCTATTACACTATTTCCATTTCTTTTCATAATTAATTTACCACAATCTTCTATTCTATTATTATCCATATCAATATGCCCATTCATTGTTCCTCCAGAAAGAGGCAATAATTTATCAGTCTCAGTATCAACATAACCTTTAGTTGCAGCATCATCAGAGTCAACTGGATTAGCTAAACTCTCTATTTTATTTCCATCCATATTGATATTTTCAAAGAAGAGTATCTCATAGTTATCATCTGTATCAGGTATCTCAAATATTCTATCATCAAATCCTGTGCCATGTGAACCTTTTATAACTCTTGTTTGAAACTTAAAATTCATTGATGGGTCTCTCTTAAATACTACAATACGAAATCTTATTTTACCCTCAGATCCATCATTTGAGAATCTTATATATGACTTTGTTATAATACCATTCTGTCTGCTTGCAAAACTATAAAGTCTAAACCCATCAGAGGCATGCACATTGAATATATGAGTATAATCAGTAACACCAGTTATCTTTATTAATGATGTATATAAACCATCTCTTAACTTATCTGACTTCATTTCAAGTTCTAGAAATGTTTGACCACCAAAGTCACTTGTTGTACCAGATGGAGATGTCTCATAGAATTTATTTGATAGAGTTAACTCAACACCAGACTTAAATATCTTTAAACTTGGTTGTAAATGAAAATTATTTTCAGTAATTTCAGTATGATCTTTTAATTTTTCATAATTAACAGCATCTTTATCATTTATTGGGTCAGCTAAATTAACTATTTTATGTGATTTTAAGTCAAGATCAGCAGTTAAAACTTTATCTAATTTTAAGTCGAGATTATCATCAGTGTATTTTTTAGTAGATGCATCTTTATCATTAAGTGGGTCAGCTAAATTAACTATTTTATGTGATTTTAAGTCAAGATCAGCAGTTAAAACTTTATCTAATTTTAAGTCGAGATTATCATCAGTGTATTTTTTAGTAGATGCATCATTTTCATGGACAGGTGCTCCTACATCTGTTAATCTCTTTCCATCAATATCAAAATTACCATCATCAGTAAGATTAAATCCAATTCCAGGAAGACCTCTCTCTCCTACTCCTCCATTTTTATTTACATTTTTTTGTTCTAATAATCCATTACTATATCCCATTATATAGTAATAGATTGTTTTATTTTTTAATTGCTTTTATCTAATTATTGTGATTGAGATGATTGAGAAGAATCACATGAAGAAAGTTGTGTTGATGGATAATAGTCGCTATCTTCATAATCAGTACTTTCTAAACTTGCATTACAGAGAAAATCTTTATAATCAAAGGAAGATGATTGAGAGAAAGAGTCCTGTGAGCAAGAAGACTGTGATTGAGTATATTGTGAGTCTTGTGAATCTGACACATATAATATAAAAATATTTTATTTTTAAATGTCTTCATTGAAATTTTTTTTAATATTCTTATTTATTTTGTCTATGTAAGCAAAACTGTAAGGTTCAGAGGTTGCTTTGAGAAATTTACCTTTATTAACATTAACTTCTTTACACATTCTTGAAGTCTCTGCAGAAGATGGACTATCAAATATGCAAAAATGAGAACAATTGAGGCGTATATCTTTTGGAGTTAGATAATAAGATTGGCTTAGATAGATTACACTGCAATCTTTATGACGACCACCAATAAAATATTCTACAAGAGGTTTTTGATTCTTTTCACAAACAAAGTCATCAAATATAACTATTTTTTGATTATCACCATCTAGTTCTGATAGAGGTGTTATTTCATCATTGCTAGCTTCAATAACATCATATCCTACCTCTTCAGATATAGGTTGAAATGTATCCATTAGTGTCCGATACTTTGGTTGTTCTAGATTTTTTGAGAATAAGTAAATTTAATCAAAATATAGAAGGTTGTAGAGCATATGCATAAGAGTGTTAGTTTTACCACAACCACTTGGTCCACAGATTAACATTCTAAAAGTGTTAGATGGCATAAAAGGTTTAAGCCTTTTGAATTTGCTTTTAGATTTGGATGTAGAGTCATAGTTTGGAATTTTCATCTATAATTTATATGAATATATTCTTTTTCAATTAGTTAATAATTAAATATAACATTACATTGAATGATTTATAAAAATATAAATTATGTTAATATATGAGTCTAAGGAAATGGAAAGAATTAGCAGATAAAAAGACCAATACTGGTAAAATGAAGAGAAAACTATTCAATGAAATAACAGAAGAGAAGATAAGAAGTAAAACAACTGATCAAGCTATTGCAAAGACTTTTAGGTTAGATAAGCTTGATCAAATAGCTGAACAAACTAAACCTAAAAAGAGAGTCCGAATTCAAGTACCTAGAGTGAATAGAGATGGTGGTATTGATTATGCACCAGAAGTAGATCCTTATGAAGATATGGATGTAGATGGATTGCTAAATCTAGAAGATTATGTGGGACCACAAGCAGAAAAACAAATAGCTAAAATACCAAAAGAACCACCCCAATATGAAATGGATCCTAGTTTTTGGCAAATTCCTGATGATCCTCCTCCTGAATATGCACCACAAGATCCTTTATCAATAGAGGCTCCACCAGAAGATGAGGAAGATGAGGAAGATGAAAAAGAAATAAAAGCAGATATAGAAGCTGATAAGATTTTAGATGAATTGGAATTACCAAATTATAGTGATGTAGAAGCTAGATTATCTCAACCAGAGATGACAAATACAAAAAGCAAAAATTATTTAAATAAGATTGTAAAAGATGCAGAGACGAGAAGAAAACAAGTAATTGCTTTTAAATCAAATACAACAAAAAAAATTAATAAAGGAGAAATAACTGCCCAACAGAGAGATTTAGCTCATGATCGATCTGACAATTTACGAAAAGAGCTTAATGAATATATTAAAACATATAAATTCAAAAGTAAAACATTTAAGGGTTATGGTGCTGTGCAAGGTCGCCTAAAAGGTGGAGGAGCCTATTTTTTTAATGATGCTAAAGAGATGCTACAAAAGTTGACTCTAATTATTGCAGAAATGAAAGCAGGTAATACAAGCCAAGATATGAGAAACATGGGTGTAACGATCTTAGATGCACTTTTAAAATCAAAACATATGAATAAAGAACAATACAGAAAATTAGTTAAAAAATATTTTGCTGTTTAATCATATATGGAAAGAGAAATAACATTAAGTAGTTTTTCTGCAAAAAACGAACCTGGAAATAGACCAGGTGATTTTACAACAATATTTACACCAACAATCATATTAGACTCAAACTCAACCTACTATATTGGTTTAAATAGAATTATCTCAATGTTTTTTACATGGACAAATGTTAATCCAGAATATGATAATCAAAAAATATCATTTAGTAAAGATAATGGAAATAGTTGGACTGATATTGATTTTCCTAAAGGAGTTTGGTCATATAATGATTTTGACAATTATATTAAATCAAAGACAGTAGAAGATGGAGATGGAAATAATCCAAACTATCCAATCTCACTCTCTTTTGATGAGCCAACTTTTCGAACAATTATAACTTTAGATACTGGCTACCAACTTGATTTAACTAAATCTAATTTTAATAAGCTTATTGGATTTGATAAAGAGATTTTAAGAGATGAAGAAAATATTGGAAAGAGAGTACCAAATCTTACAGAAGACACTGATATTTTAAATATACATTGTGATTTAACAAGCACTTCATTAGTTGATGGTGGAGAATCAGATATTATTTACAGTTTTGGTACAGGAACTTTAAGTCAATCGTATGCTTTTACACTTGAACCAAAACGTATTGTTTTTAGTCCAATAAATACAACAACTATTTCAAGTATACGTATCTATGTAAGTGATGGATTAAGAAGACCAATCTATTTTAATAATTCAGATACTGCATTTTCATTAATATTAACAAAAATAAGTAATTAATATTATATGCTTAACAATTCAATGCCAAAATCACGAGAATTTAGAAAGATGTATCATCCATCTCTTGGAAGATATGTTTACCTTCATAGAGGAAATGGTCTTATAGTTGATAATATTATGAAGCCACTCAGTGCAGCTGCTAGTGAAGTTGGAAGTGCTATTGGTAGTAAAGTTGCTAGTACATTATCTAAAGCAATAGGAAGAAAAACTAAAAAAGAAACAAAAGAAGAAAAAGTAGCAAAAGAAGCAATAGAAGAAAAATCTGGTGATCTTATAAGAAAGATGTTATCTGAGAATATTGAAGACACAACACCACACCCAGGGACAAAAAGGAAAAAACAGAGCAGAGCTAAAGCCAAAATGACACAACAAGAAGTTAACACATTAATTAATAATCTCTTATATGATTGAGAGTAAAAACAACAATATTAAAAAAAATTATTTTATAAAATATATATATGTCATTTCGTTCATCAGAAAACGTTCAGAGAAATGAAGAAGTCAGATTTCTTCTTGAAAGCAATATAAGAGCTCCTGCTAATACTACAGAGCAACAAAAAAACGGTTATAAATTTGTAATAAATGATAGAAGTTCTTTTTATGATTGGTATAATGCTTATTTTGAAGTGCAATTTCATCTTGATCTCCAAGCAGATGGAGGAGATAATGCTGCTATAACAACAACACTTTTATGTGGTTCACATTCACTTATTAGACATCTTGTTATTAAGAGTGCTGGTAAAATTATCTATGATACTGATAATCTCCATCTTGTTACTTTTGCAAAAAATCTATTAGAATATTCAGATGATTATGCTAGAAGTGTTGCTAAAAATAGTTTTTGGTATCTAGATAGTAGTGCAACAGCAGTAGATGCTGAAAATCGAGGTTTTTTAGCAAGAAGAGCATTAACATCAGATAACAAAAGAGTTAATGTAAATATCCCTCTAAACAGATACTCTTTCTTTGAAGAATTAGAGGGAAGGATGTTACCTCCAATGCAACTTGAATTTGAAATAGATTTAAACCCTGATGCTGAAGCACTTTTTGGTGCAGGTGCAAATCATGGAAATGTTAGATTAGTAATTGATCGATTTTACCTATGGGTTCCAAGATTACAACCAAAAGATGCTCTAATGAGTAAATTTATATCTGATTTTCAAAAACCAACTAAATGGAATTACTTAAGAGAAATGTATCAGAGATCAGATCTAACAAATACAAGTGGAGATTTTAGAATATCAGCATCTATTGATAAAGTAAGATATGTATTTGTCTATTTACAGAGAAATAAGAATAATTTAATTGGAGAAAATCCATATATATATGATACATTTAAACTAAATGCAGGCGATGCGAATAGTACCCTAACTAGCTGCAGACTTGAATATGGTGATGGAGTGTTTTATCCAGAAAGAGACTTTGACCATGAGAGTAAAACTAGAATATTTAATGCTCTAATGGGTTATTCATGGAAAAAGAATGATTATAATACTGGAACACAATTAAATATCGCTAATTTCGAATCTATTTATCCTCTTATCTTTTTTGATCTAAGTTATCAAGCTGATGGTGTAAGCAGAGATCCTAAACAACTTATACTTAAATATATGATTAACACTAATAATGGTGATAGGTTTAGGGTTCATGCTATTGTTCTTTATGAAAAAGATGTTGTTGTTGATAAAGTGGGAGATCAATTAGTTATTGTATAAAACACCCTCATGAAAAAAATAAAAAATAAAAAAAATAATTTAAAAAAAAATATTTATTAATCATATAGAATGAAAGTAAACAAAGTAAAAAACAAAGAGAAAAAAGAAGAAGAAAGAGAAGAACAAAAGAAAGATGGTTATGTTATAGTTGATTTTTTAGATATAGATACTAATAGTATTACTTTTGGTACACCAAAGAAAAACAATTATAACGGATTACAAATACCTATTTTATATGATGGTTGTACTATGTATGTTAAATACGAAGGTACAACACCATTTGGTGCACAAGAAAATTTTGATAAGAATAATAATTATTTAGGCACTAGTATGCAGATTAATTTAGATGATGATAAATATTTAGAAAAAAGTAAAGAGTTAGATAAATTCTTTATTAATACTTTTTATAAAAATAAATGGGGTTTATCAAAAAGTACACCAATTGATAATATTAAAGGTTATGATGAATATGGTCAAGGTGGATTATGGAAAAGAATATGTAAAAATAAGTTCTATAAATACTAAAACGAACAATAAGAGAAAATAACTTACAGATTAAACAAAAAGTTTCGCACGTATGGAGTCCGATTGCACGTTCAAATTAGGTTTGAACTTCTTGATATAAAGCATTTCAAACACTAAACAATCAAATTTCCCTTGACACTTTCTCAGAATCTTAAAATGACTCTCATTCAAACGATCCCTCCTACCATGTGCTTCATGAAAATGCTTGCCAATTGCCGAATTTTTGTGTTCAGAGACACGTTGAAAAAGGTGTCGGGCTGTATAGCCGACATAATCTGCATCGCACAGATCACATACAAAACGATAAACAACGCATTGCTGATTAACAATTGACGGCTTGGCTTCTTTAGGTTTTAGGTCTTGTTCTAATTTCTTGCTAACAAAAACTGGCTGCAAAGCGAGGCCAATCTTATTACTGAGATCACGCAACTGCCTCCGAACAGAATTAGCTGAGACCTGATCTTTGAAAGGTAGATTAATTCTGACTATGTTGCTCTCGTCAGCATTTCTCTCCGCTCTGCCCGGTGAAGGTTTTTGAGAAGCGAAATTGGAAATAACAGAATCTATAAGACTCCGAGGGTAATCAAGACGGCTAAAAATTGAGCGCAATTTGGCGCATTCTTCATTAAAAGCCTCTGTTGTGGAAGATAGCGCATAAGCGCGATGTAACATTGTCTTTAATAAAGAGTCTTTATAGCGTTTGTCAGTATGACTATGGAAATGTAAGAGCAAGCCAGTATTGGTTGGCTTTCTGTAGACTTGAGTTTCAAGTTTTGTTCCATTCTTGATAATTTCAATGCCGATGAAAGGAATCCTATCATCAACAGGAAGCTCCATCGTGAACGATAGACTGGGATGTAGGCCATTCAGGGTAGTAAGAAACATAGTGGCAGCATCAGTATTTGGCATTCTTGCAAGAGTATCATCAACGTATCTTCTGTACAAAGGAGGTATCAAGCCATCGAGTGTGAGTTTCTCTTCGAGGTGGCACATAAAGACGTTCGCCATTAGGGGACCAAGGGGGGAACCCATAGCCACTCCATCCGTTTGCTCGTACAACAGACCATCAAACTGAAAAAGTTGATTGGTTGTGGCAATTTCAAGCAACTTAACAAGCTGATCTTTTTGGAGGTTAAGCCCATAGGTTTTATTAAACCAGTCATCCGCGAAGGCTTTGTTGACCAAGATGTTAATAGTCTCATGATCTCAGAGAGGAGTGCTCTCAGAGATCTCAGAGAGGAGTGCTCTTTTCTTCGTTTTGTCGCCATCACGCGAATGCTAAACACTCTTCGTAACAACCAGTACGACGAAATGTCGAAATGCCATGCTAACAAGCTCTCGCGCCTAATTTCTAAGAAGTTTGATATCAACGAGCACATTAACAACATGTCTTCATACCGCCTTTCTTTCTTCGAGAAGCTCATCATCTGCAGGGGTTTGAAGTTTTCTTTACCTCAGAAAGTCTCACCTATTGACATTCAAGCTAGCTTTGAGAAGGCGTAT
>JAEMPF020012187.1:21659-31659 GCA_022496165.2 Catalaphyllia jardinei
AATATGTAAAAAACCTTATAAAGTAGATAAAGATACAAAAGAGAGAGAATATCTCGAATATCCATCTAAAATGGAATTTAGTCTTTTTTATAAAAAAGATAATCTAGAAACTACTTTTTTTGATTGGGATAATAATAAAAAAGATACTTTTGATGAAATAGTTAGTAAATGTCATGTTAAATTTATTGCTGCATGGTTTTCTTTATGTAGAGGTACTTTTGGTTTAACCTTAAAGCCTAAATTAATGCAAATTAAATATAAACCTAGAGTAAATAAATTTACTGAACGTTTGTTATTTGATAGCGATGATGATAGTGAAGATAATACTGAAGGAATTATTTCATTACATCCAGAAAATTGTTTTGATTTTAGCGATTAGTTTGTTTTGTGATTAATTAGTAATAAAAAAATATTATTTATGAGTTAAAAAAATTTAATTCATAATTAATATAATGTCAACAAAATTAGTTAAAATTAACGTTAATCTTTCAAAAGGTCAAATTACAAAACTTAAAAGAGCTTATAAAAATAGTGAAGAAATAGGTATAAGATTAAAAAATAAAGATTTAACTGGTAGTCATACTCTACTTGTTTCAAATAATATGGCTTATAGAGTAGAAAAAGCTAGAAAAAATGGAACTGGTGCTCTTGTTAAAATTCCAAAGAGTAATATTAGAAAACAAGCTGGAAAAGGTATTGCAAGTAGTATATTACCTATATTGAGAAATTATGGACCTATGCTTGCAAAAACCGCTGGTTTATCAGCTCTTGCTGGTGGTGTGGGTGAAAGTGTTAGACAGATTGTAAAAAAAATAAGTGGTGGACAAGTATTTCAAGTGCCAAATAGTGAGCTACATAAACTTGCAATTATGAGTGAATTGCTTACTAAACCACAGATTAGAGATTTAGCTGATGCTTACAATAATAATATGGATTTAATGTTTAAAATTAATCAAAAGCAAGTTGGTAATGGTATAGGTACTGTTTTAGCAAGTATTGGAATACCAATGCTTCTAGATTTATTTAGAAAAGGAGGTGCAATTATGCCAATGAGACCACCTCCATTCATTGGTACATGGGGTGAGGGAGGTCCAAGAATCGGTACACCACCTTCTTCTAAAGGAGGTGGTAAAAAAAAAAAATAACAAACGAAGCAGCTTATTATTATTAGGAGACAAAAAGGAAAACAAAAAATTAAAATTTAAAAAAACAGTTCCATTAAGTAATTTTGATCTTTTAGAATGGTGTAAATATTTAGGTATTCCTATTAAAGATGTATTGAGTAGAGATGTTACACTACCTCATAATCATAAATTAGCTATATTTATCTATAATTTAGAACCACATTATATGAGTGGATCTCATTGGGTTGCAACTTATGTTAGAGATGGTGTTATTAATTATTTTGATAGTTTTGGTATGCCACCTTTTCAAGAAATAGTAAATCATGCTAAGATGAAAAATTTAACTCTTTTACATCAAAACATGCAGATTCAAAACTTATATACCTCTACTTGTGGTTATTTTTGTCTTTACTTTCTCTATGAAATGCATAAAGGCACAGATTATTGGGATCTGCTAAGTGTTTTCCAAAAAGATACAAATTATAATGAAAAATTTATAGAAAAGTACTTCAAACACCTCGAGACTTAATCTCATTATTTAATGCCATTTTTAGTAATGATTTATTTTTTTCTTTTGTTAAATCTTTTGCAAATTTTACATATTTTTCTTCTAGTTTTCTTTCTCTATCTATTAATTTACCTTCTTTTTCTATTTTTTCTTTTTGTAATTCTCTAGCTCGCCTTATTAATAAACCTCTTGCTTTATTTAAATCTTTTTTTACTGATTCTTTATGTTCTTTTGCTTTGCTCTTCTCTTTTCTATCACATAATGATCTAAAAAAAATTTTGTATCTTTTATAAACACCTTTTACCTCTGCATATAATATCTCTAAATTATAAATATCATTTATTAATTCATTAACATCCATATATAAATAGAATTTAAAAAATTTTTAATATAAGTCTAAGCACTTAAATAAAATTATAATTTAAATATTATATATGAAATCTTATTGTGTAAAACAAAAAAAACAAACTGAATGTGTTCCTGGTAGTGAGGTTAGAGTTGTTACTAGTAATGGTAGAAATGCTATGAAGTGTAAATGTGCTGAGTGTGGCATTACAAAGTTTAGATTTGTTAAAGGAAGTACTACCCCATCTAAACCTAGAACTGTAAAAAGAGCTGCTGTAAAAAAACCTAGAGTACCTAAAGTAGCTACACCAGCAACTGCACCAAAGAAGAGAGGAAGAAAAAAGAAAGGTACAGGACTATTATTAGGTCCAAACAGCCCTTTTAACAGTATTCCACTTGTAGGGGCAATTTTATAATTTAAAAGATTTTTATATTTAATATTATAGTGGAAATGGAAATATATTGTGTTAAACAGAGAAAACATACTGGTAATGTACCCCAGTCAGAACAATATTTTATAGCTAATAATAATAGACATGCAGTAAAAGTAAAATGTGATGAATGTGGTATTAATAAGGTTAAGTTCCTATCTAATAATGAAGTAAATGGTTTAAGAGAAATGTATGGATCTGGATTTGATGAGTTGTTTATTAAAGGTTTATCAGCAGGCGCTAAAGGATTATTTAACTTAGGAAGGAGAGGAGCAGCTAGAGCAATTACATCTGACACAGCTAAAACTAAATTCAGGCAAATAGGTCAAAAGTATTTAAATGAAGCTATTGATTCAATAACTGATGATGTATCAAAAAAGATAAAGGGTGAGGGTATTGTTGATGATGCTAAATTATTGGTTAAAAGTGGAAGAAAAAAAACAGCTGACTTTATTAGATCTAAAAAAGCTAAAGATAAATTAAAACAATATGTTGATGAAGCAGCAGATGCAGCAGCTGATAAAATAGAAGGGAAAAAAGAAGGAAAAGGAGTAGATATTCATAAAGCCATTGGAAAGCTTCCAAAACCAAAAGGTGGTTGGACTCTTCCTGGTCATAAGTATACTGGTCCCTATAATGATTTAAATAAACAAGTTAAATTTGATAAAAATACAGGTAAAATATTAGAGATATATGATAAGCCAACTGGTACAGCAGATGCCATTGCAATGCAACATGATGTTGACTATACTGTATGTGGAGATGATAAAGCTTGTAAACATAAAGCTGACAATAAGATGGTTAAAGCTCTTGATGCAGTTCCTTGGAATCAGAGACAATGGGGTCATTGGTTAGCAAGAAATATGATTGATAAAAAAAGAAAGTTAGGTTTAGGCGCTCATGATAAAAAAAAAACGCCCAAAATTTAAGGTGGCAAGAAAAATTGGCTGATGAGTTACATAAACCTATAAGACGTAATTTTAATAAGAGAAGAGTTATTGTTCATAATGTTGACCAAATTTGGTGTTCTGATTTAGTTGATATGCAAAAGCTTAGTAAATGGAATAAAGGTTTTAAATATCTTCTTATGGTCTTAGACCTTTTTAGTAAGTATGGTTGGATTGTACCTTTAAAAAATAAAACTGGTTTAGAAGTATCTAAGGCTTTCGAAACCATTTTACAAAAGCATAAGCCAAAAAAGTTATGGGTTGATAAAGGCAAAGAGTATTACAATAAAATTTTTCTCGATGTACTAGATAAAAATAATATAGAAATTTATTCTACTCAAAATGAAGAAAAGTCAGCTGTCTGTGAGCGATGGAACAGAACTATTAAAGAAAAAATGTACAAGATGTTTACAATCAGAAATAATACTGTTTACATTGATATTTTGGATGAAATACTCTCTTCTTACAATAATAGTAAAAATAGAAGCATAGGTATGACTCCAAATGAAGCTAGAAAGAAACATAACTATGGAAAAGTTTATTTAAAAATTAATGATTTTGGTAGGGAAATAGATAGCAAACCTATATTTAAAGTGGGTGATACTGTTCGTATAAGCAAATATAAAAGAAAAACTTTCGATAAAGGATACACTCCAAATTGGACAGAAGAAGTATTCGTTATAGATAGAATTTTACCCACAATTCCTATAACTTACAAATTAAAAGATTCAGATGGTGAAGAAATAAAAGGATCTTTTTATACAGAAGAGCTGCAAAAGACAGATCAAACTGTTTTCAGAATAGAAAAAGTAATTAGAAAAAAAGGCAACAAAGCTTTAGTTAAATGGAAAGGTTACCCTGAAAAATTTAACAGTTGGATAGATATAAAAGATTTAGAAGATTTATAGGATTAGATTTTATAATGACCATATGCATTACTACTCTTCCCATCATTTAATAGGTATCTTTTATCATCATAACATGACAGGCTAATTTTATTTAATTTATAACTATAAATCTCATGATGATCTGACCTTATACTTTTCATCTTGTGGTGCATTAGTCCGTTATTTTGTAGTGTATTTTTAAAATCACTATGTTTTAGTTCTCTACTTATTACATTTTTCTTAACTCCTTTTGCTGTTTTTGACTCTTTGTTATCTGTCTTATATGAATACATTTTGCTTTTTAATCCAATAAATTCAGTTATAGGTTTTCCTCCGCATTCATCTTTGAATTTTCCAATTACTTTTTTGTTATAGTCGAAATAGTATTTGGAATCTTTATCATAGTCGCTATTATCAAACATATCTCTATCTTTATCTAGATCTTCATATACATCTTCTGTCTTTATATGGTATAATAATGAATCAGTATCAGTAAATAGTAGCTTTGCATTATCACCATATTTTTTCTTTATAAAATTGTAGTGAAAATCATACATTAATGTTTTGCTTAAATCAAGAATGCACATTCCAACATATAACGGTTTATTCATTTTGACTACTTTTTTTCTCATATTTACTGCAACCAAATCTTCTGAAAATATTTTGCATCCTGTATAATTTGGTTCTGATGTAAGTTTAAGAAAATGGCCATAATCTGTCTCTAATTTTACATTACATCGTTTTCTTACATTTTCCATTGTCTTGCCAAATACACTATTATTCATTAGCTTGTATAAATCTTTTTCAAATGCGCTTTTGGCATTCTTTCTCTTCTCTGTATTAAAGTTAATGTATTCTTTTAACCATGGTTTCTCATTAAACTCAAGAATTCTATAGATTTTCTTTAGTTTTAGACCTAGACTCAGATATAGCTCTAGATTTCTTTCATGAAGCACATATTTCTCTCGGTTACATAAGGTAGGTATTAATTTTTTAACATTTCCGCTTGAAATATTGTATTTATCTTTTATTTCTCTGCAAAAGTCTGACAGCATTTCATCTTTTACTCTAATTTTTTCTGCAGCACACGGATATCCATTATGATAATCATGGAGCTCTTTAGGATATTCTAAATCTACTTCATAAATACGCCCTTTACCATACTCTTTAGGCAACATTGAGTCTGATGGACCTATCCATATAAATCTTGAATGCGGTAGTGGACCAGACATAGCCCAACCATAGAGATTATTTGCATCAAGATATATTATATAACTATTTTCCTCATCTGGATTATAGTCTTTTATATATGGATTATTTGCTTTTGCATTTCTATGTGCAATATAGCTTATTCCTCCTCGCATGCCAGATTCAATAAAGAGAAGCATATCAATATCAGTTATTAATTCTAATGATATTCCAGTCATTTTTAGTGCAGCATCCCAAGCAAAATGCGGTAGGGATATGTAATATGCAGGGTCAAGACCATAGTTTGAATCTAAAAGGCACATCTTTCTGAAGTTTTCAAATATATCAGTGAGTAATAAAACATCAGTCCTTAAATACAAATCATGGTATTCACCCATATCTTTTACATTAAAAGTTTTCCACACTCTCTTTGCATGTTCATACTCATCATTACTTATCTCTCTATCAGTTAAAAAGCTATAAAAGTCTCTCCTCTCTGGTAAACTACAATCATTAAACTTTTCAAATGAATCCATGTAATCATATGGATAGACACCTTTTTTTTTCATCAATAAAAATTCCTCTTCTATTTTGTAATAGTCTCCTGTGTATTGTAAATCAGAATCTTTTAGATTACTCGCTAGTTTATCTAAGCTACTCTTTAGAAATTCTAGACTGTCAATAAATGCTAAATGTTTTCCAAGATAAAATGCCTTGTATTTCTCATTATTACATGGCACAACATTAATATCAATAGGTGAAATCTTTCTCTTTATCTTTTTTATACCAAGTTCTAGTTCTTCTTCTGTTGCATTTTCTCTTATCTTCTTATTCTTTTCTTCTATCCCCCTATTCTTTTCTTCTATCTTTTTATTTTCTAATTTAATAATTTTCCCTATTTCTGTCATTATATGGTGGCCATCATATGTTTTCAGATTATGAAAAACTACAGGTATTTTTAGATTTTTACTGCTAATTTTATATTTTAAATAACAAGAATTGTGAGCAGCACCACGATATTTTCCAGTTATATGGCAATGATCTTTTACTTCTCTATCATCATCTTTAAAAATACCTTTACAAATATGGCAAAAAGTCTCTCTCTGAAACTGTTCTTCCTCCTCATAAGTTAAAAGTAATGGTTTATTGAATTCAGTGTTTATTATTTTTTTACAAGTTTCTACTTCTTCTAAGATAGAAGAGAGAAATTTAGATATTGAATCGCTTCCACGATATATAACATCATCTTTGCTGTATTTCTTATCGTAAAAACAAACTACGTTATCATCAGTATCACTAATCCTTAACATATTTACAGTATCTCTATATTCCACTTTGCTAAGATACCAAGGATATACTCCATTAGCATAGTAAAAGACGTTAATCTTTATTTTAAAAATATCTTCTAATTTAGGTACTTCTTTTAGAGTGATTGGGAATTTAACAGAGCTAATATCAAATTTCTTTAAAAATTTTCTATCAGACTCTTTGATTCTCTGCGGATCTTTACTCATTGGGTTCATCTTTCTTACTATACACCAAACAGCACATTTATCATCTGTATTTTGCAAGTTTATTAAACCTTTATTTGGATTTTTTAAATATTTTGGAAGTTTGATATATGAACTAACACGTAGAGGGACATATTTTACAACATTAACATAATGCTCTAATATAATCTCGATTCTCCATCCAGAACCTTCTGACAACCATATTGCAATAGCATTTTCTATTTCCTCTCTTCCATTATCTAACTTACTTAGTATTTCTCCTGCATTTGTTATAGTAAATATTCTAGTATTAAAATAAACATCTTTAAATTCATAATAAATTTCGCCATTCTCATCTATCTTTTCTTTTTTAAGAGTTATAGTTAGAGTTACACCTACTTTTAGCCCTCTATCTTTTTCTAACAAACTCTCTAATTTTTTCTCAACATTTATTGAAGTTAAGTACATTTGCCTATCTGGATCAATCTTATCTAAAATAGTAACTCTAAATGATTTGGCAGCTACTTTTAATGCCCTGTTATTTTCTCTTACTATTTCTTTTTGGTTTTTTATATCAGATAATTTTTTATTAAATTCATTTATAAATTCTGGTTTGTAATATGGGGTAATTTTTTCAATTACTGTTTTTATATCCTCTCGTATCTGTTTTGGAGGTTGGCTTCTTGGAAAAGGTACTGGCTTTTTTGTTCTCGGTTTTGGAGATGGTTTAGGTGGTATATATTTTGTTGGTATTAGAGGTTTTGGTAATGATAATCTTTTTTTTACCTCTTCCAGTTGTTATCTTTCCATCTATGATCTTTTTTGGTGTTACATTCACTCTAATGTTAGGCCTATCTAAAATACTTTTATTCTTAAAAGTATTAAAATATGCTTTAAACATTTTCATTCTATATATTGATTATCGATTTTTTTTTTAAATTTAAAAAATTTGAAATTATAATTCTATTAATGGATATAAGTTATAATAGTTGTGCTCATGTTTTTTAGTGGCCAAATGAGACCATTTACCCCCTAATTTATAGTTCTTACCATTATTACATATATCACAATACCATGCTGTGTTCCTAAGCTTATCATTGCAATATAGCTTTCTATATAATTTGTAATTTTCTTTCTTAAGTTTTTTCATTTCAGGTGAGTCTTTGTTAAATTCCATTTATATTTATATTGATTATAATTTTTTTAAATACTTTCTTAATACTATGTTAACATTACCCTTCATTTTACAATGTGCCAGCAGCCATCTTTCCTTCATTACCCCTACATTAAGAAATAGGGTTAAGAGACAAAAGAGCCAGCCATGGGACAAAAGAGTAACTAGCCTTTAGATACTTCATTTAGCCTTCATTTAGATGCTGCGCTAGAAACCCCACTTTCTACACTACTCCTACTTTCAGGTTTTTCAGTGTTTTGGAAAATGCAATAATAAATTTCCAGGAATTTTCAGGTTTGCAAGACTTGCACGAACCTTGTTAATGTGAATATGCACGCGCTCTGATTGGTCAATCTGCTGTGGGTTATTGTGCCGGTAAACCCTGGGAAAAATCGCGCTTCTTTTGAATTATTATATAAAAGCAATAGACCACCAGTTTTCTATGAGTTATGGCCTGATAAACCACTTGGGATGTTGGTAGAACACTCGAAGAATTAGTAAACCACTCGCCTGCGGCTCGTGGTTTACGAATTCTTCTCATGTTCTACAACATCCCGTGTGGTTTATCAGCTTATAACCCACGGAAACTTGTGGTCTATTGCTTAACTAAACTATGTTATTACATGTTTGTCATGTAGAACGTGAGAGCATATTCGGATACGGCCCCTTGGAAAGGCTATTCACCCAAATGACCAGACGCCAAAAGGTGAGCTGAAGCAACGACTGCGTCAGTATCAGAGGACCTAAACTGAATATCAATCTCTCCTGCCCCATCCCGCCTTTGCAGCGAGGAGAAATGAAACTTTTGATGTCAGTGACAAATCAAGGCAAAAACGTCCATGAAAAATACTATCAATTTGAAATTATACAGAAAAGACATAACCCGGCATCTCATAATTAGAATACTTCACTCTTTGAGGGTGAATCTTAACCTTGTGACGCGGTGTTAAAACGGTTTAACCAGGGTGCTTATACGTTTGGCGGTGAAACGAGCGGGTCCGAGCAAAAAGGTGTGATGCACTAGTCTGGGGTCTACTAAAACAAGGAGATTCCACTTACTTACACTCGAACTTAGATTTCTAAAGAAATTACACGAAACTCCCTTCTATGTGAATCAGGCAGTGGTAAAAGGTAAGTTTTTCCGGGATGAAAACAAGACTTATAATTTCGCACTGTGAATGAGTAAACATCTTCTTGCGCTAGTTGTACGCGTAAGCTTTTGACTTATGAACAAAGTTTATGAAAGAAAGCTCTTCTCTATCGTATCGAGTTTATATGTGAGTTTCTCAGAACAATGCTTCATCATGACCAATTTCTTCTTTCGAAAGTTTCCTATTCTTTTTACCTATTTGTCGAGTTTGCAGAAGTTTTAATTTTGAAAGGAAAATCTGACGCTTATAAGTAGCTAATTTGCATAGCGGAGCGCGTGCACTTTTATGTACGAGTCATACATAAACTTGACAAAATATTTTTTTGCCTTCTTTTGTGCTGAGATGCTGCAACAGTTTTCACCAACGCTATAAGGCTACTAAAATCACGTGTGTTTCTTCAACAATGTGAATTTTTATACTGGGAAAATAAATTACATAAGAAGTTTAGAAACCTCAAACAACACTGAAATAAAAAATATTTAAAATCATTATTCGAGTTGGTCAAAGAAAGCGCTACCGTAACTTGTTAATTATCTCTGTTGTCCTCCCATATTTCCAGCTAAACTTTTAATATGTTCTCGAACATTAATCAGTTTTAAACGCATTTAAAGCTGGAGTTGTTTGAGTTCGATGTAAGTTTTTAAACGAAAGAGCGTAATTGAAGTTCAATTTGTCACGTTTAGTATAGGTAATCATACGGTTTCGAGTTCAATTTGAAATTAATTTGCACGAGTGAGTTTTTACGAGCCGCTTCG
>JAEMPF020012187.1:36659-40108 GCA_022496165.2 Catalaphyllia jardinei
GCATTCGTTTAGAGTTTGATACGTTCAGTGTTTTGGCAGAGACTAGCTTTGAATTTAATTGAATTCATCCAAGCGAAAGTTTGGCAGTCATTCTATTCTCTTGCAGTGTACAACAGCGACATCGGTCGCGCGCTTGCAAAATTAAAATGCAGTGGCCTTTGTTTTTTAAACTGTTTAGCGGTAAATCCAATTTTCGGTTAAGAAAGTAACTCCAAGTTGATTGTGCTGAAATCTAGCGTTAAGCCTATTTTGTTTTGTGGTTGGAATTACAGCGGTTCTAAAAGTAGCTGAGGGGGAGATGTAAGATCGACACAAGAGAGGGAAATCATTATTTTGGTGCTTAGTTTTTTTTAATTTGCTTATTGGTCCTACTTTGAATGATTGTTTGAGCATTACTGGCTTATCTGATGGGTTGGTGAAATCACTGTCATTGTAACTTGTATACATATACAGCAGTAAGGAACCAGAGCACAAAAGTTATATGAAATTGGATCAACTGAAACAAAATTAATTTTATAATGGGTATTGATTAAAACATGTTTTCACATTTTTTTGATATGAATACCATGTTTTATGAACATATTAGTCTGAAATGAATTGTCTTGTGATTTCTTCATTAGAACAACAATAATTAAACTTGGTTATTGAAAGTCAATTGCTCTTTTGATTCAGTTATATATTTGTATGATAAGATTAAAGTTATAAATCGTATTTATAAACAGTTTTCCTAATCTCAAGATAAATTTCAGGAAATGAGTGCAAAATTATGTGTTTGGGAAGATGAGTTTCTATCACAGTTAGTGTTATCATTATTCTTGTCTTTGTCTTTTTGAAGGAGAGCATGTTGAAGGACTGCTTAAATCAATGTGCTTCCTGTAATTGCAGTCTTGTAGGTGTCTGTCACTGCAATACAAATGAAAGGATATATTATATTTATACAATAACCAAATTAATGCAGCCGCTAATGTTTCCACTTGGGTGGTGAAGAGTGGTATCTTTTGACCTACTTGGCCGGGGTCAATGTGCGTGTTTGCGAGAATGTTTTCATCCGCAACGCTCGCGAAGGTTCTGCTGTTAAACATATTACGAAGCAAGTATCTCCACTTTTCATTTTGTAAGAAGGCCTCGGGACTTCCGAATAGAAAGGCATAAGCTTCTTTGAGCAGATGGTGCTTGTCGACGTCTTCGTTAAAATGGAAATGAAATGGTTTTGCAGTTCGCAAATATGAGAGTCAACCACTAGAAACTTCAGAGTACACAACCAATATGACATGGTGAGGGTATGAATAGCCTGTCAGGCTCGGGTATTTGCCGACATCAGTGATCAACCGAATTATAATCAATTGACTTTCTATGTCCGGTTGGCAGAATGGCGAACACATCTTTGCGATTTATGACTGCGAGCGAGGCTTTGATATTCGTTGACACTTTCAGTCTCTGGAAAACGAAAACAAATTCCTTCAAAGGCACTGTCGGAAACAAAATCAATGTAGAACATAGACGAATCTTGAACGTTTATATAAACTGAGAACTGCAGTACTTTGCAAACAAATTATTTCCCTTGTAGAGATCGATATAGGCAAACGTTTACACACAAGAAGTGCAGTAACAAATATTCCCATCGTCCCCTCGGTATTGCCAATCAAACAGACCAATCGTATTTATTTGCGTGTTTTGTAAAAATATCAACCAATGCGAGCTCGAGGGTCGGATCCTGACCCTGGCGTCTGCATGAAAGTGAGATTCAAGTCCGAGGTAACCAGTGGTTTTTCGATCTCGCCGCTTCGCGACTCGTGTTCACCGCTTCGCGGCTCTCTCGCAGCTCACTCATGCGGTGAAAAATCAAGAAAAACCTCTGTGACCAGGGTACATGACAACTTGTTAAAAGCTTCCAATTGTTAAAAGCTTCCAATTATAATAATTTATTCATAAAATCGTTTTTTTCTGTATAAATTTGTCTAGGAGAAAGCTTCTTTTTTTGTAATTAAAAGAACTCAAAGAGATGTACTTGCCAATAATAACTAAAATTTTGCAAAATTGTCGATTTTGGGGTATACTGATACCTTAACTCACTTATATTTGTCGACAAATCACCACTTATCTATGATCTATCCAAGATTTGTAACTGTCACGCAGACAATTAACCCCATTGCAATTCTAGATGGGTTATTTCAGGAAGGCTAAATGAAAATTCCGCATACCAGTGACATTTCAGTGTTGGGCTCTCTGAGCTGTTCATCGAAGACTGCTGATTTCTTTGCTTTTCTTGCAGAAGATAGAAGGGAATCATTTCAGGTAAAGTAGCTGATTTCGAGAGAATGAGAGTGGCTAATGGGCGGATCACACTCTCGGTTCTGTGCTTGACCGCGATCCGCCGATGAGAGTTTTAGCCCACTGGCATGTGTCTACCTTCTTGTACAAACAGACGATTAACTTAAAACTATATATTTACTTTAACAATTTCTCAATGAGTAATTTACGTATGTGTCCAGTGTCACTTGCGTACAAAACTAAAATGTCTGTAGTTTTGTTTTCGTGGGAATGTCATACGCCAAAATGTGATGAGTTAGCAGTTATTTAAAACAGTTCTCTATTATCTACCGTCGAATTTATTCTTGGGTTGCACCGTCACGCAATTAAAAAAAATAATTTGAAAACCATTCAGTGAATAAGTTCAAAAAATAATCATGTTATAGGAGATAGATAATTACGAAACCTCTCCAAGTTTTAGCCAGTCCGTACGTTTTCCCGATCTTCAAATATTTGTCGAAATATTTTGCACAAATTTACAGAGCCCAGCATGGACCTCCGGGTGTACCTCTAAGGGGCACTAGCATGGCGGCCTGAAAATAGTGATTTATCTCCTGGAACTTACTTTGGCTAACTAAGCCACTGATTATCTGAAATGATCAGGCAAACGTTTAAATGAGCACTTTTCCGAATACTTTAACTTCTAAAAAGGCTAAAAATCCCGAGATATACTTCTTATGACCGAGTTCTCGGTCCGTACCGTAAGTTACGGATCGAGTTTATTCCCCTTTGATTTATATGGCCCAAGCGCAAAGCGCGCGGGCCTTAAATCGTAGGGGAAAAAACGAGGCAACGATTTCCATTCATGAGGAACAGCTTCAAATTTGTGAAGCAGGTCGAAAGCAACACGAATCAATTTGAAATCGTTTTTAAGTCGTTAGCACGTTTTAATAACAGTTTAGCAACAAAAAACTTTAAATTTTAGCGGTCTGTGCAGGAGAGTACGGCCCGCTTCATTGACCAATCACAGCGCGCGTACTAACTAGGAGACATGGCAAAAGTATTTATTATATGGCATAGTAAATCCGAGCGTTCTGATTGGTTCTTTCTTGGTCAGGATTTCGCCATACGGACCGTTCCCATGTACGGACCGTTTCCATGGAAACGGTCGTCGGCTTTGTCAGGAGCCCATTACCGGC
>JAEMPF020012187.1:45108-55547 GCA_022496165.2 Catalaphyllia jardinei
TTTATCCGGTGGATAGCGTTATCCAACCTTTGAACAACCGGGGCCAGATCGACTACTATCCATGTTGAGCGCCTTAATGTTTCCTTTTGGTTTTCGTGCGCTTTCCAGTGAGGGCATACTGTGCATCGATTTTCTTAAATAAACGCGCAGTTAGACTGCGAGCAGTCTCTTTTTCTCGAAACTCCGTGGGAAAGAACGCAAAAAGAAGAAAGCGTGCGAACGTGACTGTGAGCGTGACGTGGGAGCGGCGATGCCGCGAGCCGCTACGAGCCGCTAGTAGCCCACGCTACTAGCGGCTCGCGGCATCGCCGCTCTCACGTCACGCTCACAGTCCCGTTCGCACGCTTACTTCTTTTGGGTTCTTCCCCACGGATTTTCGAGAAAAAGAGAGACTGCTCGCAGTCTAACACGCAGTTGACATGTTTAATGAATTTTTGTTTTTTGTTTGGGGGTTTTTGGAAAAATCTGCCGGCTAGTTCTAAAACAGGGAACGGGGAATGGTAGAACGGGGAACGGGGAACGGAGAACAGGAAACGGGGAATCTCTAAAACGGGGAATCTCTAAACCGCGGAATCTCTAAAAGGAGGAATCTCTAAAAGGAGGCATCTCTAAAGGGAGGAATCTCTAAAATTAGGAATCTCTGAAAGAGGGAATCTTTAAAAGGCGAAATCTCTAAATTTTTGTTTTGAATTTTTGTTTTCTTGGGGGATTTTGGAAAAACCTGCCGGCTAGTTCTAAAACAGGGAACGGGGAACGGGGAACCGAGAACAGGGAACGGGGAATCTCTAAAACGGGAATCTCTAAAACGGGAAATCTCTAAAAGGGGGAATCTTCAAAATGAGGAAACTCTAAAAGGAGGAATCTCTAAAATGAGGAATCTCTAAAAGGGGTAATCTTTAAAAGGCGAAATCTCTAAATTTTTGTTTTCTTTGGGATATTTTGAAAAAATCTGCCGGCTAGTTTTAAAACAGGAAACGGGGAATGGTGGAGCGGGGAACGGAGAACGGAGAACAGGGAACGGAGAATCTCTAAAAGGGGGAATCTCTAAAACGGGGAATCTCTAAAAGGGGGAACCTCCAAAATGGGGAATCTCTAAAAGGGGGAATCTCTAAAAGGGGGAATCTCTAAAAGGGGGAATCTCTAAAAGGGGAATCTCTAAAAGGAGGAATCTCTAAAAGGGGGAATCTCTAAAAGGGGGAATCTCTAAAACGGGGAATCTCTAAAACGGGGAATCTCTAAAACGGGGAATCTCTAAAAGGGGGAATCTCTAAAAAGGGGAATCTCTAAAACGAGGAATCTCTAAAATGAACAATCTCTAAAATGAAGAATCTCTAAAATGAGGAATCTCTAAAATCTCTTAAAGAAGGAAACTCTGAAAGGAAAAATCAAAGGAAGGTCCTGGCAGAGGAACCGGAGTATCTAGCGGGACCGTTGAATTGGTAAACCGAAATAAATAGGAACACAATGAAATTATTCATTGTAATTATATCACGCGCTAAAGCATGCCTGTTTAGCGGGCTACTGAGTAGTGGTTCAAATCTCGATTCTTACTCTTTCAGATCCGCTACACCGACAGAAGAATCGAACCGCCTGGATTCATCTGAACTCCTGACTGTGACGTTTTAGAATTGAGTTTCGCAGCGATATCGAGTACTAATGTTAAGGTTTGCCTGACGCGACAACTCTAATGTTTGCTAAAGAGTGATGTATTTCATGGAATTTGGCTGTCTGAACAGTATTAGAAAAAGTACCATTGCAATTTTTGTTGAGTTTCCCACGCTTGTGTGGCAAACTCAGTGACAGATGTTTAAGTGCACCGGACACCAAAAAATTTCGCTCTAGTGCGACTCCCCCTCTAAAATTATCCAAGTGCAATACTAGCCCGTCACTGCCAAAATTTTAAAGTGAGCGCGTAGTGAGTACATTTGTTTCTCTGTTTTGCTGCGTGGCTCGTTCTCGACAGAATTAATCCTGGAACAACCAATGAAACAATCTTACCGCGTGCTTTTCTGATGGCCATACGTTTGTTTGCTTTGCCCCATTAACTCGGCAATTTTTTCGTTCGTTTTCAGAACTAGAGCTATTTCTGAAAAGGTAGGTCAGTTGACTCACGGTTTATGAGTTAATTTGTTTTGAATGCCTTTGCTGTGGGCCTTTTCTTTCTGTGTGGCAATTAGGTCAGTTTGTGCGCTACCGAACCAGTAAAATCTTACTGTATCGCTATCTGATGGCTTATACATTCGTTTATCCTAAAAGATAAACTCAGTGATTGTTTTTTTCTTTTTCACATGAGAGACCGGCCACAGTCAACGAGAGGTCTGTTGAGAGTTTATCTGTTTCTGTTTTTCAATTTCCTGTGTGACAATTCCTGTGTTACCTAACAGGAGCAAGCTTACTGTATGCCTTTTCGGATGTTTTTCGTTTTTGTTCGCTTTGGCTTAACACTGATGATATATATTTGGTAACTTTCAGTTTGCTTTCTGTTTGAAAACATTTACCGTAAATCCTCGAATTAGCGCTTCCCCTCTAATAGGCGTCCCCTTCGGATAAGCGTCCCTCCAATATGGATCTTGCCCTCACTTTACTCTTCCACCGATTCCAAATAATGTTCGACCGGATAAAGACTGACCTTTTCTGTCGCAAATTGGAATTAAATCAACAAATGCAATCAAATACAGCCCAGAAATTACAGCTGTTTATACAGTTAGCACCCCAAAGCCTAGGCGATAGTGTTCGTGAACATATAAAATAAACAAGCTCCTGGTGAGTCCGAATATAATACTACTCAGCCTCAAAATTCCACGGCAAAAGTATTCAACGCTACCTCTGAGATCGAGAGCACATGGAAAGAAAGTCCAAAGTCTACATGGCCCGCTACGTGCTCACATGTTCGTTACATGTATTATCACATATCTCAGTTACGGTACCAGTTTACTGGCCGTGACCATAATTAATAACTATGCCGTGATATGCCCCTGCAAAAATTAAGCGGGGTGCCCATTTTGGTGTCCTCACAGGAATGTGGGTTTTCCAGAATATAAACTTACACAGGGAAACCAACTCTGCAGAGTCACAGGCCAACATTGGGATTGTGTTCCACTTCGTCGAACGCAGTAAGTGCCCCTTCGCTGCCCCCGCTTTATGGAAACGAACTAAGGCAACAAAGGATGCATAGTTTTAGTTGTGATCAATCACGAGCAAGGGATTATCGCCAACTCATTTAAGCGCTGCTCATTGACTCTCGCAACGGATGGCAGCGAACCTTGTGCACCAGGTTAAAGGGGTTATTATAGGTAGTTTTTCAAGAGAGATCTTTTTATGACCAAAATAGAATCCATGCAAATTTATGTAACATGATGTAAACACAAGAACCGGATGCGGCATTTAAAACGTAAAACGCCTCTTTTCTGACCTTATGTTTATTTTCAGTTTATAAATGGTGGTCATTCAACTAGTTTAGCTCTTTAGTTATCTTGGGTGACCAGCAACTGTATGTATTTTTAATTTATTTCTTGTTTAATTAGTAATTAAGTTAATTTTACAGTTCAAATAAACCTTGTTGTTGTTGATGATGTTGATGTCAGATTGGTTGTTGCCACTGATAAAGGCTGTGTTGTTTCTGGAGATTTGAACTTGTTAAGAGGAACTACTTAAAAGTTATCGTTTATTAACAGTAATTCTAGAACAAGGCTCATGTGTATTTTGTACAAAAAAATTATTCTTCTCTGCAACATATGTTTCTATGGGTCCTCCATTCATACATGCTAACTTATAGGCACTGCGTTCACTACCTTTTAGGTGAATTAGTTGATACTGCTATCCTGATTGTCCCATAGGCATGGACCCGGATGATCCACTGGAAGAGTTTGACATTCATGATAAGCAGCTTGCAGAACAAATTGGGCCGGATTGGAAAGATCTGGCACGACAAAGGAACTTTCGCTTTAGCGAAGCCACCATTGAGCATATAGAGAGGGAAAAGGGAGGCAACAACAAAGAGTGCTGTATCGAAGTCCTTGCGCGCTGGATACGTAAGAATTACGGAGAGGATGCTACTGCTGGAAAATTAGCTGAGGCCTTACACGAAATAGGGTTAAGAAAAGTGGTTGAGAAACTGATTGGTATGTTGAGGCAATGGAACCGAGATTAGGAATAAATATACAATGTTCTTGCCACTGCTTTTTTTCGTGGCTCACTTTTAATTGTCGATATAATCGAGGAAAACAGGATTTTGAATACAGACGCCGCCCCCCCCCCGCCCTCTTATTTTGGGTGAAAAAAGAAGAAATGACTGAAGGGAAAAAGGCCAACAGGGTAAGTAAGCCACTGTATCGTAATCGATTTTCTTATTAATCAGTATTTGTTTGTTGTAGATCGACCCTTGCCTGATATGGAAGAGGACGAAGAGGTAATAAAACAAACATAATTTGAACTTAATTAATGAAGCAACAGAAAACGATGTCTATTTGCCTAGCTTTCTTTTTCAGGATGCTGAAACTACTAAAACAACTGAATGTCATAAAGCCCATGTATCTTGGGCCCATCTTGGGACAGCTTTTATTAGAACCGTGAGGCAATTGCTCGTGGCACACCAAGCTCGGATAGTTCGAAATTCAGTGGTAATACGCTAAGAATGTCCTTATAGATGGACCTTTAAATGGTATTTGGTTTTTCTTTCGATGAGCTTATTTATGTTTTTTTTAATAATTTCAGTTTGAAAAAATGAAGAAGGCACTTTTGGAAATAAAGTCACACTTTATTTCCTTGAAGAAAGAGGTACGGAGTTATTGATGATTTTGAGAGATCATGGTCTCTTGTTGTGAACTAGTTGAATATTCTGGTTTAGCAAGAGCAACAAGAGAAAAATTGTATAAATGCAGCGCTAAGACGATGATGTACATATTTTGAGCTTTAATCTCACATTTTTCCAGCAACAGCAACTCTGACTTACAGATTTTATTTCAGTTTGCGTGCATGTTTGATGAGAGCCAATTTTTCACTTTCTGAAATTTTGAGGTAGGATCATTGTCCAGTCTTCTCTTGAGCGCTTGGTCATTCATTTCAGCCGAATATGCATGTTTACTTGATAGACGTTAAAGACGTAATCAAACAGTAATTGGAGGTAGAAAAAAACTTGTCAAAGCTGGGCTATTTTACTGCCTCAAAAACAGGGTTTTTACTATGCGAAGCCCCTTTGTTAGAATTCTTATGTCATTGCATCTGTTGCTGTACATTGAAGTGCTGTATTACATTCCTATATTTATGTTAGAAAAGAATGACAGAAGCGACCCGTCCCTAATAAACGCCCCCCGGCCATGTGCTACGAAGAGTAATTTAGCCCCCCGAGACGATTTACATTTAATTATTATATGTTATGTATTTTTCTATTCTGTTTCATTTTTAGGCCTCCGCCACTTCTAAGAGAAATAAAGAATTGGAAAAACAGCTGAAGGACAAGGAGAAGGAGGTGCGTTTAGTTTCCAAGATGTTTACAGGGTAGCTCTTGCCAAAGGAGTCAACGTCAGATGGGTTAGCCTGAATTTCAGTCGTCTCCTCCTCTTGCTAACTCGGGGAGAGAGACGTCTGAAAGCACTGGGCGATAATGCTGTCCGGTGACGTCACGAGTCAAATGCGGTAATTTATGAAATTTCACACGCGACCTTCAGCGAAAAACCAAGTTTTGGAGGACGTCAATCATCTCCGCCTCCTTACTGACCGTATGCAAAATTTACAAAAAGAAGTCTTAAACTTTGCAGAGTTCCACTCGTAAAAAATTATCATTTTACTTTCAGTATGCACGGTTAGCTCACTAAATACACTGGAATTAATACAGAAAACACCCGCATATAAGAACAAATGGATTAAGAACACCAGGCTGAAATTAAATTTGGCCAATAAAGCCCCATTTTTATAAGAACAAGATCAGCCTGAAAAATTCAGCATGTTCTCATAAAATGTAAAAGGTGTCATAATTACATAAAAACAAGTGATTTTATGTTGGCAGTCATGACTCTATCAGCTGTCAAGTGGTCGTATATTTTTTGTATTGAGTACTGTACTGATGTTTCTACTGTAATGGATTTTTCTACTGTAAATACATAAAAAAGTGAGTACATGGGGCATTTAACTAGGGGCATTTTTGGGTAGTACCCGTATTACTAATATAGAAATGTAAGCGGAACATTTTAAGAACACTTTGAGGTTGATTTGTCACTGAGCACCCGTTAAATAAGAACCCGATCAGCCTGACCTCCGAAATCATGTGTTGGGGCCATTCGCATGCATGAATGACCCCGAGAGCAAGCAAATCTACACGCCAACTAAATTATTTCGATTCTGTGCGTATTTGTCTTGGGGCTACAGACTGAACAAAACTTCTAATAAACCTTATAATTTTTTAAGGTAATAGGTTATAAGTTTTATAGGTTTAAGTATATGTTCAGTCCGTAGCCCCAAGAAATGTACGTGGAGAAATAATTTGTTCGCTAGCGTGCAGATTTGCTTGGTTTCGGGGTCATTCATGCATGCGAATGGTCGTTGAAAAACCCGACAAACTTCTTCATTTATAGATTTCAAGGAGTGTTAAATGCCAATGTATTTAGTGAGCTAGCCGTATATATCGCAAGAGTAAAATGATAATTTTTACGAGTGGACTGCTCCAAGGTTTCAGACTTTTTTTCAGTTAAATTGTGCATACGACTGCTATGGTTTCGTTTGGAAAATGGCTGTGCTGCTTTGAAAGTTCAATCGCCACGAGTGGAGCCTGATATATCAAGGACTTTCCATATCCCGTAGGCAAGTTTACGAATACATCGCTTCCACTACGAAATTCTGTAGATTGAGGTTTTGAACCCCAAATGTCCAGTATACACCAGAAACGGCTCAAGTCTTGGGGCGTTAGCTCGCGATTTTCAGTTCCGCCATCTTCAGTCAACGCGCGAAGTTTGGCAATAAAATTATTCAAATTATTCGCGTAGGTTTTTGGGTAGTGACGTCACCGGACAGCATTATCGCCCAGTGCCTTCAGACGTCTCTCTATTTATCCCTGGCTAAAGAAAGTCACTAGACAATTCAGTCTTTTGGCCTGACTGAGTATGTGTTTGATGTAAAGTGTATATGAAATAATTCATATTTGAACTGCGGTTGTAGATGCAAGTCGCAGTAAATTTTCCAATTTAAGCAATTGGAAAGAAAGAAGCCGGAAAAAAATCAGGGCTTCAACGGGATTCGAACCCATGACCTCCGCGATACCGGTGCGGTGCTCTACCAACTGAGCTATGAAGCCACACATTGGAAGCAAGATCAATTTATTAAGTTCATATCTCCCGTAAGGAGTGAAATGATGTAAAGTGTATATGAAATAATTCATATTTGAACTGCGGTTGTAGATGCAAGTGAAGTATGATCCTCGCAGTAAATTTTAATAATAATAATATAATAATTTACCAATTTATATAGCGCGTATTTACATGTGCTGATCAATAGCGCTTAACAATCATATGTTTAAAAGAAAACGAAAATACATTACCGTGATAATAAAATAAACTAAGTTACAAACTATAAAAATACTTCTTAAAAAGATAGGTTTTAAGTCGAGATTTAAAAGTGTTAAGTGATGTTGTTTGACGAAGCTCCACAGGTAGCTCATTCCAGAGTTTCGGAGCTGCTGCTGAGAATGATCTTGCTCCCAATGTTGTAAGCATCTTTCCCTTGGGATGGTCCAATAAGAGCGTACCAGTAGACCTAAGATTATATAATGAATTCGATTTTATACTAATAAGATCGCTAAGATAAGTTAGCGCTAGGCCATAAATACATTTATTTCCAATTTAAGCAATTGGAAAGAAAGAAGCCTGAAAAAAAAAAATCAGGGCTTCAACGGGATTCGAACCCATGACCTCCGCGATACCGGTGCGATGCTCTACCAACTGAGCTATGCTCTACCAACTGAGCTATGAAGCCACACATTGCGAGCTCCCAGGCTTCTTTCTTTCCAATTGCTTAAATTGGAAAATTTACTGCGAGGATCATACTTCACTTGAGTATGTGTTTGTTCGCAGTGCAGAGAAATTATTTGTTCACAAAGACAAGACACGATAACCCGATGCGTGTTTTTCTTCCTTGTCATTGCCTGAGAGCCCACCACTTGACTTGGAAATAACTACCTACAAATAATGTTATGCTCATGTCTGGTACCGTCTAAATGTGTTTTGCTGCAGATGATATTCTGCTCATGCGTAATAGACCCTTCTCCAAAATGGCGGCCGAAAATCCAAATAAGTAAAAATTAAAAAAAACGTATACCAACACTAGAAAGAACACCTTTACTTTAGTAACCCTGCAACGTTTCAGCATTTCAGGTGTCATGTCAGCTGAGAAAAGGTAAGTTGAAAATTGAACAATTTACAGACGTTTGACTGGGAATATAGGCGATACCCCCAGTCATACAAACGTCTGTAAATTTTTCAATTTTCAACTCGCATTTTCTCAGCTGATATTACACCTGAAATGCTGAAATTATTATCAATAATTGATCTGCTCGTCACAGACAAATAACGATATTTCGCTCAACCTCGTCTAGCAATTGTCAATTATTTGTCCTGCTAAATATCTGTAACATTTTATTAACAGTGCTGCAGTTTACGTGCTGAAAACGAGGAACTACAGAAGGCCCTTTGTGACGAAAAGATGGTAAGCAACTGACACAATACCTAGTCAGTCTTCCGCAGTTAATGCTACCCCTCGCGTTGCGGGTATACGTTTCGTGGAGGGTGGAAATAAGTGTAAGATTCCTTGGGCTTTCAACGTTAGCAAAATTTGCGTCACAGAATTGGCTACTTCTCAACTCTACCTGGATTTCTGAACTGGACGTGATCTAAAGATAGCTTTGGAGGGATGTTGACTTCCCTTGTTCCAATAAATTTGCGTGCCTGCTGGCCACGCGAGTAACATCGAATCTCTAGCAAGACTTAAGTGTAAAGTAATAAGCCAAGAGGAATTACCCCCAAGCAGGAGATATATCATAGCCTCTTGCCCCACAGCCATGTGAAAAGCTAAATTGGAATTATAAGTTAGAAACGAAACTTTGGTTCTTTTTCTTGTTCATGCTAAAATTAGGTTTCCAGTGTCCTGGCCAATCTAGGTAAATTTAGTGATGTCGGTGATGCAATATCCGAACCGCGCAGCAGTGGTTACTTTGAACAAGGTGAGAACAACTTTTAACAGTCAATTGCCACTTACCGTATTTCCTCGCCGGAATAAGAGCCGTCCCTCGATTAATCGCGTCCCTCGAATAAACGCCCCTCTTTGACCGTCCCCAACCCCCTTGCAATTTTCTCTTTCTCTTATTTCCTCCCTCTCAAGTTAAATTTGACATCTTGGGTAACAAACAAGCTTTCATTTAATTGTTCACAACTGAATGGTTACAAAACCACCTACAGTTTATTCTATGGTAATGTTTATGCATTTCACTTTTTCTTTTAGTGCTTGGTATAATAAAACAAAATATTTAGGGCACGACCTCCTGTGAGAAATATTTGAAATAATCGCCTCCTTCGAATAATCGCCTTTCCTCGAATAATCGCCCCCTTCTGGCTCGAAAATAGAAATAGTCGTCCCGGCTGTTATTCGAGGAAATACCGGGTAAGTGTAACAATCAGGCAACACATTCGATTGCTCTACCGATTATTCACCATTAATCCATCAAATATGTTTGCCCGGGCGTGATAAATCTAAACACGTCATGGTCACATGACTGAATAATATTTCCAAGCTAAAACTGGGGAATATTCAAGTGGTACTCCTCAATTTTCAACATCTCATCTAATGACAGGCAGATATATTCCTCATTTTGGCCTAAGCTCCTTACTATGTATACTTTCCTGTGGTGAATTTTTTTCATACTTTGCCACAGCATGGAAATGATACCGCCTGACATTTCGAATCGATAAAAAGTTAGGGTTGTTCAGACGGTTTTTCCGATATTCTGAAATTTGTCATTGATTCGGGTAAATATATTAGTTTAGCTATGACAGATTTTAACAAAAATATGATATTTTATAGGAATTGTATGCGGTTACAACAGAGCCAAATTGAAAGAAAATTCACCGAATGGGACACAAGAAAATTAACATTTATTTTTCCACGCTGACGTCACAAAAATCAGAAAAACACGCCTGGTTGAGCGCGCTCATATGATGCCATGTTTCGCGTGCGAGAAAACAAGAATAAATTTAAGTTGTTTTTCCGGTTATTTACAGAGCTTTTTTGACATAAACTCTTGTTCTTAGGCCATCGTAGCTTGATTAAGAAAATAACACAAACAGCGATGATAAACATTGTATTCCAACGCATTTTTACATAGAACTTAACGTTTCGTATGCTAATCAACATACATTTTCAAAAGTGACGGTTACAATTTTTGAAAACTATATATATAT
>JAEMPF020012187.1:55947-66596 GCA_022496165.2 Catalaphyllia jardinei
GTTCATTGTTAGTGAACTCGTGCAGGTAAATCCCGATAATTCACGAGCAATAAGTGTGTTAACATTTTTATTATTTAAATTGAATACACTGCAAACAAAAAACGTCAAAGTTTGAGTCAGCCGAAGCCATAATGTAATGACAGTGGTGTATTGATATTACACCACGATAATGACGTCAAGGAGGTTGTTTCGTCACAACCCAGTGTCATTGCTACAAATCAACTAATCAAAAAATCGGAATTCGCACAGTTTATGAGATTTGATTAATAATACTACATTACTAAATGCTACATTACTAACAATATCACTTTATTCACAATAACATTATGCATTGCATTCAGTTAATACAAAAATTTTCCTTTTTACCTAATTAACAGCAGTATTGATAAATCTTATATAGAAAATTGACTAGTACTGCTCACAATACAATACTCGTTACTGTTTCTTACTGTTACAATTATATTTATTATACTTGAACGAAAGGAAGGAAATATTTGAGTTAACAATAAGTTTTTCAGATCAAAAACTTAGAAAAAAAGGATCTCACATGGCCTCTGTCTAGTTTGTTACAAAATCCATTTAAGGGGGTTTAGGTATTATTTTCCACAAGATTGAAGGTAGACAGAAAACTTGGAAAGCCTTTTATCTTAGGGGTTGTTTCAAGCGTTTTACCGGTCGATCGAGAATTTTGTTACAGATACGGCGATAATAATAATAATAATAATAATAATAATAATAACAACAACAATAATAATAATAATAACGATTAAAATTTTTGTCCCACAGACTTGATACAAGACCTGCTAAGTATCACCAATAAACTTCAAGAGCGCCTATTCAAACAGGATCAGTCCCAGGAGTCTCCTGATCCTGTTGCAAGGAGAGCTGAGTGAATTACGCAACGAGCTGCAGCGAATGACCCAAAGGGGTAACAAGGAAATCTTGCAGAAAGACATTCCGGTAGAGAAAGTCTTCTGCTTGGGAATTAGAATCTACGCCAATTGCAACCCTGATGGGTCAAAAATGGCAACAAGAGAAAGCCAGGTATGTAGCTAATCTTATTTTTATGCCGTCTGTTCGTAAGCCCAGCTGATGAAAATGAACTTTAAGGTCTTTGTTGAATTTTCCGCTGATGAACACGGGCTGAATTGTGGTGTTGATTTTTGAGCTGAGGTCTGTGAGACGTTTGTTCGCTACATTAGCAGAGGTCTGATTTTAAATATGATGATAACTCGGATGGTGGGTTTGGTCGTATCGGTTGATGGAATGTGCTGCTGGTTTGATACTTTGGAATCTACGAATTGCTTAACAGCCACATTTTTTTTTAATTATTATTTTGCAAATACGGACCTTACTTACAATATTAGGGTTACCGTATACCTTCAGATCGGCAATTTTTTTTTCAAATTTCGATTTTTCGGTTAAAGTAATGATCCAAATGAAATCTCTATTAAATTTAAAAAAGAAATCACTGAAAAAGATCAAACATTGGCAGAGAAATGGCGGTTTCAAGTTTTGGCCGGAAGTAAAAATTACGCGTCTGACTGACATATTTAGCGCTGTTCTCGAATCAATTTTTTCACTTGAAGCGGACACTGTAAAGACCGAAAACTCATAGGGAATTTGTCGGATTACCCCCAAATTTTGACAGTGGGTAGATTAACACATAAACAACAAAACGTGTCTGCGAATTTTTGCTTTCGAAATAGTTTTTTCAATGATAGTGATTTTTGTACAAACACCACATTTTTCGTATACTGTTGCGAAAACGTTTCATAACTTTTCACTGTAAGTGGTTATGACAAAACGCAGACACGTTTTCTTTTTAGCGCTTTGGGTCCGGAAACTGAGGAATAAATTAATCTAGCGAAAGACAAAATTCGCTTTGATTTGTAGCGTTGAAAAGGTGATTCGGACGCACGCATTTAGAAGTGGTGAAAAATTCGACAATTCATATTATTTCGAAGTTATTGGTATAGTTGGACTGTTGGGTAGCCAGTTTAAACTGGACATGCTACATTGCTTGGACTCGAGACACCCCTGAAGGTATACGGTAACCTTATGTTACTACTACATACAATACTATCGCTACTTGCACTACTAACGCTTGTTACAATACTAACATTACTTGCAATACTTGCATTTCTTACAATACTAGTATCTCTCACTCCAAAATAGAATTGACCTCGCAACATTGAATTGACAAAGGAAAATAAAAAAGGAGTGGCACCTCCCTTGAGACAAAGATATTTGGAGCAGCTCATGCTCTGAATTTCCCCAGTGCGTTATTTTTAAAGCAATTGTACGTTCACAAAGAATCTTTTCATTAAGTAAAAAGCTGAAATTTCAAAGCTGGCGAAAGGAAGACGTGATATTTTGCAATAAGAACATGATCGAGGACTTGAAAAATATTTGATTCAGGCTTATAGCGGCCGTATAAAATATCCGTGAGTTTGGGGCGACATTTTCTTTTCGTTCGACCAGCTGATTACCCTTTGCCTTTAGGAGAACATCCAAACCAACATAAAAGTTTTATGTTGATTAGGATGTTCTCCCTTACAATTTCCCGCCAATGAGTTAGGATTCAGATTTTTCGAGTTGAAAGAAAACAATAATTAGGAAAAAGCCACATACTTTGATTGTAAACGAGTTTAATACTTGACTATTAACGAAAAGAGTGGCAAAGAATTAACTGAAATCTTATCTCAATCCTCATGGCTATAAATTTGAACGATGAGAAACAACCAAAAATAAATAATTTAAATGTTATCTAAATCGTCCTGACTATAAATTCTAACTGGATGGTCATCTAATGATAATTCATAAAGATTTTACTGTCTATCGTCCAAGCACTGTACCACTGCGCGAACTTCTTGCGTTTCCAGACTTTTGCAAAGAGTTAACGTCGCATTCTTGTCAAGGTCTGTCATGGTCTCGTAAATGCACACAATGCCAGCGCTTTGAAAATTATGGCTCATATTTTGATTCTTAAGACTTTTGGGAACTCCATTTAACTCCTTTTTGCGATATGATTTGAATCTGACAATAATCGGCCTGGGTTTGCTTGCGTTCCTGTCTGTAAACATTTTGTGGCAAATTTCGACATCGTCACGTCGATTTGAGTGCATTTTGAGTGCATTTCGAGTGCAAGTGTAATAACTTGCTCGGCTAGGTTTCCTTCTGTTTTCACCGGTATACCGTGTATTTCAAACTTGTGATTTCGGGTATATTGTTCGAGATCATCAATTTGACAAACAGTGGCTGTTCCCAAATCGGCGCACAACTGATCCCGCCCTTCGTTAGCTTCGTTTAAGGTTTTCTTCAGGGACTTCACTTCACTGGTGGGATCTTTATTCTCAGTCTCTAGCTTCTCCATTTTATTTATATGGAACTCCAGTGAATTCTGCATATACGGGTTATCCTCCTAGAGGAGACATAAGAAATAAGCCAAGTAAGCCAGCCAGTGACTTCTGAAGCTCATCAGTTGTACTGTTCACGAATGACTTTGTGTTTTCGTTGATGTTGTTTAAGACTTTCCAGATCTCCAGTTCCGCCCTGTTAGAATATGCAAATTTCACAGATTTTGCAGGCGGCTTCTCATATTCCGGAGAACTGTTATCGCTACTTCTTTAAACACATTTACTTGGGAAATAGTACGTATGTTATTTGCCCTTTGGTGTGAAATAAGTAAGTCCCAGGCTCAATTAAGAGCACATGTTCGCACGGTCATATATATGGCCTCGTTTTCAATAATAAAATAGAGTTGTAGTTGTAGAGCCACCTTGAATGTCGAATACCCAAGCATAACACCCTTTTTTCCATTTTCTTTATCATCCATTCCTTACTGATTATCCACGTCGCTCTGGCAGTGGAGCTAGATGCCCGTATGATAATTGACGAGTCGCGAAAATCGTCAAATATCATGAAAGACTTTATTCACCCTTTTAGTTCACCATACAACGATCGCTAGGTCACTTGGGAGCACAAAGTTCAGCTCCCACCGCTAGGTAATGGAGTCATTGGTTCCAACGATGTCTATCCCAGTGACTCATTTTAAATATTTCGATTTTATGTTATGATATACTACCTAGATGTCAACTGCCGAAACGATCAACCATCTCATCTCAGCCGACGGTTACTAGAATATATCTCAGCTAATAGTTAGCTGAGAGTTGAAATTTGAGCCAGTTTTCAGCTAACAAAAAGCGGAATGCATGGCTTCGATATAATGACCTTCGAATTGACCAAAACTGAGTGACCCTGACGATATTCCTTGAGCATGATATTACGTAAGGTATTAGCGTCCTTATAATCATTTTTCAGTGGTTACTTTTTGCGTTACTGGCTTTGATAGGTGTTGCAAGTTAGAGACAATTTTTCCCCCTTTTTAGGCAAGCGTCACTGGAGCAAGTCCGCGAAGTAGTGGTTGTTGGTCGACACGAGGTAGTGGCTGCTCACGCTGGACATTAGGTAAGAAAAAGTTTCACTTTCTATTGTTCTTACAGTTACAATCAGGCAACAAGGTTAGAGCCTGAATAGAGAGGAGCTAGGTCACAATACCCCAACAGCTTTGTCTGTCCTAACTTAGGTTAAATATCCTTTAATGTAACGACAACCATTGTCAGCTTTGAATACTGAAATAGCATGGCACTAATGGCCTGTTTACAAGGAGAGAGGGTTATCCAAGCAAGCCGGTTACCCTAGCCCTCACACATTTCCCTTTTTTTTTCTTCGACGTGTTTACAAGGCGTGTTTACCCTATCTGCTTGCTAGGGTTACCCTGGCAGGCGGGTTAACTTTTTCCTTGTAAACACTCTAAGTAGGGTAACCCGCCTACCCGGGTTAACTTTCTACTTGTTTCCAGACACTGCGAGTACAACCGCACGGGTAGTAGCTTTACCCTATCTGTGAACTTTTGCTTTTGAGCCCGGGCTATCTACAGCCCTTCCTCCCTTCTTGTAAACAGGCCCTTGGCGTTTGTCCCGCTGTTCATTACCTCTTTTGTCACTCAGTGACAATATCATTCATGCGTTCATTCAATTACAGTAAATGTATATAGGCTTGAGAGCCAATATAAGTTTCCATATTACACCAAAAAAGCGAAGAATTTCACCAATCACTAAGTTTCACAAGCTCTTTTTAAAGACCTTGTGCAAATGCAGTGGCGGATCTAGGGGAGGGGTCAGGGGGGCCTGCCCCCCCCCCTCCTTATTTTGGGTAAAAAATGAAGAAATGACAGAAGGGAAAAAGGCCAGCAGGGCAAGTAGGGCTTCTTTGGAGACTAATTTCTTGGGATAGAATGCATTTTAGAAGCTCAAACTTCGGTGAGTAACTTAACTCGATATAAACTTTTTATTGGTGATGGCAAATAAAGTATGCTTTTAGGAGTGACCTTCTCCTCTAACACGCCTGGAATTTATTGTTTAGTTCACCGGAAAGAGCTAATAGGCATCGAATCTGTCATCATTTGTACCTGTAGCCAATCAAGGAAAACACTGTGTGATTTGTTTTATCCTTTGTTCTAAAAGGTTGTAATCGAATTCGGGACGTTGTGATAGACAAACATATCTGTTCAAAATTCTATCGTGAGTGAGCGATTTTTAGCGCGAGTTTTATCCGGAAAACTTCATGTTGCCAAGCAATTATCTTATTCCCAACACTGATAAAGAGCTATTAACTTGCGCGAGAACACAGCATAACAGTTTAATTGGAAAACAATACCTTTCGGTATCCCAAAACGGACAGGTCTTGGTGTTCACACCGGGCTGGTCCAGTGTGGGTACTAAAACTGGATTTGCTTTTTTGCTGGTTAAGTCAGACATGCATGATCGGGAACTGATAGCTAGTACGGACAGCAAGTCCTGTTGAAATAATTAGCCCCTCCAGTCCCCTCCTATTTTCGGACCGGAGATAAACAGGCGTAGCGATCCAACTGCCACCCGTCCCGTGTGAACAACGCATATAATACCATCAACTCATACTGCTTACGCGTTGCCTTAATTGTTTTCTGTTAATGTTGTTATAATAACGCATGAATTTAATGCCGAGATCTCTTCTCCAATCAGCTTCTATTGATGAAGGCGATGTCGAAGATTTCACTGGAAAGTATGAGCAAGGTAAGTTTTTTCTCACTCGTCCTTACTCGTATTAAGAGAGAGTTTAAGCTAGACGTTTACCAGTTTATCCGTAACTAAATCACACAAAAATAGAAAAATGTTTCCTGCTTTTCACCGCAAATACAACTATTTTCACTCTACTGTACAGACAGCTGAAGACAGATGGCAAAAGTTTCATTTTTCCCATTTG
Source organism: Catalaphyllia jardinei (assembly GCA_022496165.2). Taxonomy (NCBI): domain Eukaryota; kingdom Metazoa; phylum Cnidaria; class Anthozoa; order Scleractinia; family Caryophylliidae; genus Catalaphyllia; species Catalaphyllia jardinei. The sequence goes on from JAEMPF020012187.1 coordinate 62,254, forward strand.
CCGTTTGACGTAACGTCATTCTTAAAACCTTGTTAAGCCTCATTGATCATCTGGGGGATCGGTTTTTCAAAATATCGCAACTCTAGCTGTAAAAGATATTATGCATAATAGAAATGTCTCTTCTAGCGCGAGCCTAAAAGCGGAGGCCCAGCTATTCCACGATAAGCGAGAATTTGGATTGAGTTTTGTAACTTTGCAGTGAGGTTTTCTGTGAATATAAATTGGTCTTCTGTTTTGATTTTGAATAATGTCAGACTACACCAGGAGCCTATGACTCAAAAGCAGTGAAAAACATTTGTATAAAAGAAAAATTCATACTTCATACTTCGATTCATGCCGCTAGCCATTTAACCATGAGAAAAGAGCTGCATGGGTTTTTACTTCTATGTATGCATGTGACCCTGTTCCTATAGTTTTGGGGCTCCGTTTCGGGCCACGGGAGCTCCGTTGTAAGAAACTATCAAAAACAAGGTCTTGGTTATGATTAAGCATTGTTTGGGAAACTTACAAATTAACTCCATTCCAGAATAAAGAGTATTCTTACATAACTTTTCTTTACAGAATAAAAGCAAAAGCCTACGGGTACAACTAGCGCGAGCAGATATTATTCATCCACAGCGCGAAATTGTCTTGCTTTCGACCTTAAAAGTACTCATTTTCTCTATTAGCTCAGGGCATAAAACTGCACATAAGAGCACCGGATTTTATTCCCCGCCTTATTCCTAGCAATCGCTGTGAAAAATCCGCAAAAGAATCTCGCAACTCTCACCAAAATTTTGATCACGCAACGTGGCAACATCCACGCGAAAACCCACGACATGCGCGTGGATCCGCGCGGATATATGTTTGTCAGGATGGCGCAATTGGTTCTAAAATATAGAACTGTTCCCTGTTTCCCTGTTCCCTGTTCTCTGTTCCCTGTTCCCTGTTCCCTGTTCCCTGTTCTCTCTTTCTCAAAGATCCCTTTGGTGTCTAAATTTCAAACAAATTGGCGAAATATTAAGCTTGTTATAACATTTTGTGCCATATTGCACTATCGGTTTCTCACTAGAGTTTTTCTGAACTCAATAGCGCGCGCTGCCATTGCCTGGCAGACGTCAGTATTAATCGCGCGTGCAAAATTGACTCAAGTAGCCCTAAGAAGAAACGTAAGCAACTTCAGCATCACGCAACCGAGCGACATCCTGACCTCGCGTACCTTATTACAGTCCGCCGCTCGTCCCAACCACTGCGAACCATTACAGGTTGCATTTTAACCTGAGCCCACAAGTAGGACAAGGGATGCGCAGAGAGTTGCGCAGTGCGCTTTACTACCCTGAAGGTTGGGTGGACATTTAATGCCAACTCCCATGGGAGGCGCGGTGGCCTCATGGTTAGTGCGCTCGTCTCCGGATCGAGCGGTCCGGGTTCGATCCCTGGCCGGGGACATTGTGTTGTGTTCTTGGGCAAGGCACTTTACTCTCACATTGCCTCTCTCCACCCAGGTGTATAAATGGGTACCGGAGAATTTAATGCTGGGGGGTAACCCTGCGATGGACTAGCATCCCATCCAGGGGGGAGTAGAAATACTCCTCCCAGTCGCTTAATGCTAAGGAAACCGGGATAAGCTCCGGCCTGATGGGCCACTTGGCTCGTATGCAGACTTACCCATGAGATAAAGAACTGAAGAACATGAAGAACCCGTGCAGCTAGGTGTAATAGTATAGACTGTTTGCAACCGTTCCCGACATTTCAGAGAAACTCTTTCGACGAAGACTCGGGAGGCCATGTTGGATGACAGAAATTTGAGTTTATTGTCATCCAATATGGCAGCGATGACGTCGGTTGTAAACGAACTACTTTGAGGCTCTGTTATTTCATTCCTAATCTCATTTCTTTGGATTTTTGGAAAGAGCGTAGCTTAAGGCTTATCATATAGTACGTTTTCTTTCAGCCTACGCCCCTTGATGAAGCGGAAATCAAAAGATAGCAGAGAAATGAAAATGTTGCTGTGACGAAGGATACGGCATAGATATGGCCACCTCTCATCGCTCCCTGCCAGTATGACGTTTTTGAGACAGAGACTGACCGGTTCGAGACCAGTAGAAAGCGTTGAGGCTTAGCTGTGTTCTCTACTTGCACAAATCCCATAATACACCTCTTTTACCCCAAAAATTTACATGTGCATTGTTTTAGATTTCTCTTGGGACATCTCCATGTCCCAGGAGAAATTGCAAACAATGATTATGCATAATTTTTGGAGGTTAAAGGAGGTGTATTATGGGATTCGTGCAAGTAGAGAATAGCCCATTTCCATTTCATCTTACCTGCTTTCAGAGCTAGTTGTGATAGTTGTCTTCTGTTATTTTTGTACTTCAAGTTGTATTTCAAGTTGTATTTCACAGAGCGCTCGATGATTGAGACGGTGTTATATTAAGTTTTTCTACTCGGCGAAAGTAATAAAACTGACACTGGAGTGTCATCGCTGGATTCTTTGTTGTTTCATGTGTTTTATTGTTTCGGAATCATTGTTATCATTGTGAGAGTAATTGCTTCATGCCACTATTTTTACCTTTTCACTTCCTTTAGTATTATCTATTTTGTATTATTATTTTCACTGACTATGTTTGAGTCATCATTAAGTTGATATTTACTTTATTATTACTGAATATTTTTGTATTATTCTTTTTTTTATTATTATTTAGTGTTTATTTTAAATTTTATAGTTGGCGTCATAACTTTTGACAGTTCGTTGCCGACTCAAACACGTAGATTTTGATAGTTGACGACAAAAAGCACGGGCACAGTCAGTTTTGGAATGTTGGTTTTCCGATGGAAGAACTGCTAACTCTCTTCACCTCCTTGGTCCGCTTACAAAATTATGGCAAGATAGTTAAAGCAAGTACATCAGGTTACTAAAGTAGAAGGCAGAGGGTGATTTTTAAAAAAAAAATGCTGGAAACTAATCAAAGATTAATTAAGACAACGAGGATCAACCAAGGGAGACAAATGGGTCATAACACTTGTTGTGATTTATCGACATGGAAATTGCATGGGATAGTGTAGTGTTTGTAATCGAAATAAAACGACACAAAGTCAGCAGTCACAGCACAACAGCCATGTTTAATCAACAACAACGTTCACCTCCCGGTTCCCCGAATGTAGGCTAGTTCCCAGTACACCACAATCCTCCTTTTTCTCTGCAGAAATGAAAACCGAACAGCCGAAGTCCTAAAAATCTACAAAACTGGACAACTAGTGTCGCTGATGGGCGACGATAAAACTCTGCTGGTTCGTTTTTGCTCAATACCTCTTACTTACCGAGTTCGAGGGCCGTACTGTAAGTTACGGACTGAGTATTTTCCCGTTTGCTTATGGCCCAAGCGTGAAGCGCGCGGGCCATAAATTGACGGGGAAAAACGAGGATCCGTAACTTACAGCACGGACCGAGAAAACGAGGTTAGTAAGATATTTATTGTATCTCTGAGGTTAATCGGGCACGCGGAAAAAGAAATTTTCAAAGTTAGCGGGCCGTACAATAAGGTACGGCCCGCAAAATTGACCAATCACAGCGCGCGTACTAACTAAGAGATATAATAATGGATGTTACGCAACATCCATGAGCATAGAAGGCAATCCGATGGCCCTCGATCACTCGATCACTCACTCACTCACTCACTCGATTCTGATTAATTTATTCATTAAAACCAGATTAAATCGTTTCTCTTAACCCACCCCTGCTTAGTATGGTTCTTGTCTTAGGCACTTCGTCTTGTAGGTTCAGCAGCTTTTAGCGGGGTATTAGTAACCTGCGATCAGGCATTTTTTTTTTGAATACAGGGAAGGAGGTATGATCTCAGGCTAGGGTACTAGAGAGGCGAATCTTTTGTCCGACAACATGGAGTTCATACATATGGCGGCTAACGCGGCACGAAGATGGTTTTTGGTTCAGCTCGTGGAGTTTTAAAATTGAAGTTTGTCAAGCTAAGCAGCAGTAGCTGCAACAAATGGACATGAAAAGACTAGAAGACGTGCAGCAACATAGCGTATCGTAGCATGAGGATGGGCTTTCGTTCAGTTTTAACGAGGAGACCTTTCGCGGAGTGCTATAATTGAAAATTATAAAGCTAAGGAACATTAGCTTCGGCAATATGGACTTTGAAATCCAGCAAGCTTCGATGCTCGCTTCGAAATCTACGATGCTAAAAGGCGACGTTGTCACGACCGAAAAAAATGCCTGGTAAAATGTTACCTGGAGGAGGAAGCAATGCAAAGGCGAATGAATGGAATTTTTACGGGTGCCGGTGAAGGAGATTAAAGTGTTTTGCTTATTAGAAACAGTCTATTTCTCGCTATAGGTCAGT
>JAEMPF020033552.1:12046-17917 GCA_022496165.2 Catalaphyllia jardinei
AATGACCGGACAGACGTATAAAAACCTGACGTCAATTTTTTAAATTGTTTGTTGATTGTGTTCTTGGGCCTGTGTTTCTGGTATCAATTGTTCCTTCCACGCGTCGCGTCGGCCACCTGTTTTGATATAGTCAGGAACAGGTTAGCATAAAAGGACACGCGAACAGGCACAAAAACTGAAACTCTTTGAAAGAGACCGGTTTCATTCTCGTTTGCCACAACTTCCGAAAGAAACACCTCCCAGCCCCCCTCAAAGTTGTAACCTCAAATAGATACTACAAGATATTTTGAAACTTCCTGGCCCCGGTTGTTCAAAGTAATACCGTGGCCCATTTAGGACATCAACAGTTTTTATTCGATTGAAACTTTTCATTCAAATTTAAGTTACCAAAATCTCTATTTTGTAATTTTCTAAGGGTAGAACTCAGATTTCTACCACACAGCTCGAGTTGTGTAATTTCCATAACCCACAACTCGGATTTTTATTGCCAAATCGCAATAAAAATCCGAGTTGTCTAATGTGTATTTTTTACCACAAAAATTCGAGTTGCGTAATTTCCAGAAACCACAACTCGGATTTTTATCCCTAAAATCCGAGTTATTAAAAAACGATTGGGATTTTTGTGGTAAAAATCCGAGTTGTGGTTTTTAGAGATAAAACAACTCGAACTTTTGCGGAAAAAATCCGAGTTGTACATTAGGCTTTTTGCGGTTTAAATCCACGCTGTATGCTTAGAAAATTACAGACAACAGATTCTGGAAACAAAATATTGAGTCAAAATTTGTAATAGCAAAAAAATTGCTAATGTCCTATATAATTTGTCCTATACCGGCCACGGATGTACCCAACCTCGTTCCAAGGCTTTTCCCATTGAAAGAGGTTGTCTTTTAAAAAAGGTGTCTGCATTCTCATGGTATCGCGGCTTTGGCGGGTGGTATAAGCCGCACAGAAGCATTTTGTAGCCGATGGTAGTTTTAGAGTTATGCAGATACTTCCAAACTGCTCTGAACTTTTGACTTCAATAACCGTGAGATTATTCCTTAAGTAGATAGGATTAGATAATTTTATTCTTCTGCATAAATGATTTTCACGTTTTCGCAAAATCTTGTAAACAAATAATTTTCATATCTACCTAAAATAGAATCTCCTCTCACTTCATCATAGCCTGGTTCACTATCACAGCACTATAAACTCTCCACGCTTGGAAAATTTCTTTCAGCTGATTAAACGCTTCCAATTCAACGACTGTCATCTTGACAATAATTCCGTCAATTACATTTTTTATATTTTTATATTTTCTCTCAATTTGTTCTGTAATTGTTGAAAGAGATTTGTTTGTCTTCTAAATCGTAAAATTCTTCCAACTCCAAATCAATTTGAGAAATTGTTTCGTAAGCCATTTCACTGCTGAAAGACCTTAAATATAATCTATCAAAAATAAATCCTTCATTGACTCTCATTTTATCATTTGTTCTCACCAAAGTAAACGCAAGCCCTAATAATTAGCTGACTTGGGATTTTTAAGTGTTAATTATCTTTGTTTATTCTTAATGCCTTTGACTCTTTTAAGATATTTCTCTCTTCTGTCATCGTGACGTCATTATGAGAGAAATAATCCTCGTACTTAGTACTTCCCGAGTGAATCTTTTTCCCACTTTCTAATATTTAGCAATTAGGTTATGAGCTCGAGATTTCTATCGCGCGATAGAAATGGACAGCGAATAATCTAATTGCTTTAGTACAAATCTACCATTCGTTCAAAACTTAATCTAATCCTCTTCTCAGACACTAACAAACGCCAAACGCCAAACCCCAAACGCCAAGGAACGGCCGTCATTTTGTCACTGACAAGCGCACGCTGTTTCGCTACTCACGAGATCAACAAACATTATTTAGCAAATTTTTAATGACAGAAATTAACAGAGAAAAGAGTTCCTACTGCAGAAAGAAAGCATTATTTCAGAAAGCATTATTTCTTAACTACTGACATTGTCCGTTGACCGGGCGTTATTTCCAGCCCTTAGTGCAGTGCAATGTTACAGCATCATGATATAGAGTGTAGACCCCACCGCAAGCAAGGCCGCACTAATTGGAGCGGAGGAGGAAGGTAAAGTTACCTATTTAAATAGTTTGCACTAGAGAAACACAACAGTATTTTTGGAGATTGAAGCTTTTGCTCCATTAACTTGTAACTTATCGGATTAGCTGTGCGCAGTGTATATGTAATGCTAGTGCTATAAGTACGAACATAACATGCAGTGCTGGAAGTACAGTCAGTCATCGGACATAGTCCTACCAAATTCTGGAAAATGTCAGGCCAGTTTCTCACAATGATCGGACATCATGTCCAAACGTTTCACCAATACATCTAGACTTCTTCTCGCGAAATGTTTTGTTGTCGAAAGTTGCTTAGAAAGCTAGTATGAGCCATATTTGGAAGATAACACATGAAAGAGAAGTTTTTCTATGCCCTGTCCTTGCAAAATGGGGGATATGATTCATGCCAGCGCATCATATATATAGTGTGCGGGGGAACGTGGGTTCAAATCCTGCTCTGGGTGAGTTTTCTTTCAAACATTTATTCAGTCTAAATATGATTATTTGTGGTATGCAGGGTTAGGGTTTCTCTCATATTCTATATAATTAATTTGAAATTAGGCTGTATCCCTTGTGGATCCTCCATTGTCTTCCGCTAAGTTGACTTCGGTCGTGCATCATTAACTTGATCCTTAGTTGGATTTCAAATTGGAGTTATAGGCTCCCCTGCCCTGTCACCTTGAAAGAAAATGTTCCGGGAGACCACGTTCCATACCACATAAATCACATCGTCGATTGTCGTGTAGCCACCTGATGGTGTAGTGGTTATCACACCCGTGTGTGCGGGGGGACGTGGGTTCTTTCAAACATTTATTCAGTCTAAATATGATTATTTGGGGTGTACAGGGTTAGGGTTTCTCTCATATTTTACGAAGAAAGCAGCGACAGCGAACTACTAACTGATCCTTTTTGAATGGAAAAGCATATATGTGCCGTGAGTGGGAATCGAACCCGCGTCCCCCTGGTTACTAGTCAGGTGTACTAACCACTGCACCATCACGACAACCCTGCTTGGAACAGAGTAATCAATGAGGTTATTGGTCAGCCGCGGGGTTGTATATATATAGTCAGGTATGGTTAGATTTCATTCATTTTAGCTCACCAAAAGTCAGGGTTAGAGTTGAGGGTTAGGGTTTATGCTTTAGTGATAGGGTTATGGTAATACAATTAGCGGCCCAGTAGATGTGGCGTGCTCTCTGACAAGCCGCACTGGACCACTTGGACGCATGGTCAACAGACTCCGGTCTCGTGTTCAACGTAAGCAAGTGCAAACAAAAATTTGTCACCAGAAAAAGCAAGCCCACTGAGTCGTCGTACAGCATTAAAGGCAAACCCTTAGAAGTGGTCTTGTGATCGCATGAGCGCGACCTAGGAGTAAATCTCTCCAACAATCTAACATGAAATAAACAACTGTTGAAACAGACCTCGCGTGCCAACAAGCTACTTAACCCTATTCAGACGGGGGGGGGGTTACGAACCCCCCCCTCCGGCAAAATCGTGATAACTCCTACACCAAAAGAGCTATGATGTTCAAATATTCTGACTTTTCCTAAAATTTATCTAGACACATTTTGGTATAATTACCATGTCCATGTGATTAATCATATTGCCATGGCAACCAGTTTCTGACACATAGGTTTTGAAAAAAATGAAAAAAATGGTGATTTTTTGTTCTAAGATCGCGTTTTTACACTCATAGTGCTTTTTGTTGCTAAAATGGTCTTTGCTTGGAACTAGGTTTTGAATTACATCAAAATGTTTCAACGCCGAATATTTGGGGGCGGAGGGGTGGGGGAAAATTTGTCACTTTTTTGCTTTAAAAAATATGCTGCTCTATTTTCCGAATAACACTTCCGAAGTCATTTGTTTAGGTAATACACATTAGTTTGATACTTCTTTTATACATTCTGAGCTTTTTCCGCTTTGAAAGTTGCTTTAAGTTATAATTTTAACAAAAAAACGGAAATCCAAGATGGCGGACAACCATTTCAAATTTTAAATTTTCTTGCTTCCTATTGCTTTTTCTCGCTGTACAAGTGTTCCCTTGTTACTAGTTCATAAGAAAGGATAGCAAGAAAGATGACTTTACCAATATTATTGATATTTTACGTATCTAAGTGGAAAATAATAAGAAACAGTGAAAAATCGGAATATGACGTCACTGTGACGTCATAATTAGGCGTGGCAAGTCAAAACTGGGTGTGGGGCTTCTTTGTACGGAGATGATCACTGTGTGTAAATTTCATGACCCTGCCATTATTGGTTCCAGAGATATAGAGGGGGGATCCGAGTAGCCCCCCCCCCCAGTCACAGATTGACCAAAAGTTTTCCGTAGCTCCGGTGCAAAATTGTTGTAAAAGGACATTCAAGTCATCTGTCGCATAATAACAAGCGCAACACTGATATTGAGCAGAAGAATTGGAAGCCATGTTGAGTCGATTTCCGGGCTCTGAGAAACTGGGCCCTAGCAGGAGTGGTCGAATGGAACGGAATTTTCCGGTTATTCCGATTTTCCGGAATTTTAAGCCAACCTCTCGAGGTACACCCAAAATTTTGGAATGAAATTCCGGAAAATGTCTTACCACTCGCTCCCCCACCCGGAATTTCCAGAATTTCTGGTCGAATGGAAAGCGCCCAGAATCTTCTAGAATCACGAGGTTATTTAAATTCTGTTTTATCATTTCTCTCCTGTTCCATCGCTGAAAGCACCTGATATGTTATATTTCTGGCCTCTCTCTACGGAGTGGGTAGAGAAAGTTCAGTGTTAATAAAGCAAATTTCGCGGAACGACACAAGCATTTTTCAGCTCCCATATGTCTAAGAAATTGATTCTGCAATATAAATATTTGAATTTTACTATATCTAAGTAGAAAGTAAATGGTAGTGCTCTTGGATGCGGAGTTTGGCCTCTTCTGATTCCTTACACGGCACGTGCAGGCGCTCTTTAGGAGTATGGGGTGAGGCTGTCTACAGCGACAATTAATAGAGACCTTACGCAAAACGCGGCGGTAATGGCTACGAAAACGTCACCAAAAAAGGCTTAATGAGCAGAACAATAGCTTTGCACGTGCGTCATGAATCTTTTTACATTTCTTTGCCGTCCCCTGCAAAACAACAACGGTTCACGTTTAGAGAACGTTGCGGCTCACGTTCTCTAAATGTGAACCGCAACGGCTATTTGTTTGTATTTCTATTGGGAACTGAACGCATTCTTAGCATATTTAGCTGAGGCATTTTTTAATATCGACAAACACACTGAATAGATTTCAATAAATGCGAAATTTCAAAGTAAAATAGAAACACATTTTTACCAGGCGCCGTCCTCGCCGTTGCCGTCGTATATGCGTAAGGTCCCTTATATTCCCCGGGTGAACTCGCCCCGGCCCAGCATGTGACAACAGCTGCCTTGTCAGCGACGCGAAAGTTCTAGCTGGAGCTAGGCAAACAAAATAGCTATAACAGGTCTCAAAAACCGATTAGCATACGCATTCAGTTCCCGCCTGATTCCCGCCTTCCAATGTTTAAAAATTCCGGACGACGAATAAGATTTCGCCACGTATTTGAGCCTCCCACAAGGCTGCTCGTACATCTATTCAGATTTTGACAATCGGTTGAATTACGCCTTTGACATGTCTGGTCTGCCTTTGCATTGTGTTCAGTGAGATCGGCGGTCATTTTCTGCAGGATATTCTCCCCTGCCTGGTTCCCTCTTTTGTTAACGTTCGCTACTGGTGGAAGAGAAACTAGACTATGATTTTTTCGTTTGTTAAGACA
>JAEMPF020033553.1:0-18678 GCA_022496165.2 Catalaphyllia jardinei
ACTGTAATGACACCATACCAAGTTTCATGGGAAATTTATGGCGGGTTCTTTTACTCGGGAATCACCTTAAGGACTTGTACCTAAGTAACACTGGATACATACGGACTCGCAATTAGCCAAACTGATCTTGGTGGCTTAATCTAAACGGGAAAAATTATTAAAATTTGAAAATAAATTGTATAAGAACAGGAAGAGAGAGAAAGAAAGAAATTGCAATGTTATCAACGAGAAAATTTGATTTTTACAATGAATTCTTCAGAACTGAACTTCAAAATTTCGTACAATATATAAAACTTATTACCTGTTTGATAATATACAAGCAACAATTTTTGCATTCTGATTGGTTAAGAACATGTCAATTAATCCCAGATCAGTGCTAAAAGGTGAAATTGAATTCAATAGTGTAATTGAGCGCAAAACGGTGAAATTTAAAGTGATTGACAGCTCCTACTTTGAGCTCGCACAAACAAAATGGCGGACAAAAATTGAACGAAGATTGAAACTCTATCTAAATTTCAATACAATTTCCTCACGACAAAGCAAAGTGCAAAGCTTAACCTGATAATTACTAAACCAGTAGAAGCTAAGTAAATATGCACAAACACCGTGAGCACAAAAACATACTTGAGCTTGAATAAGGTTGAGTGAGCTGAAATATGCCGTAGCCGATCACAACGGCATTACAAAATGCCAGTTGAAAAAAAGAGATTTTAACATTTTTTAGTGCCACGAAATAAAACGCGAAGAAAGACCCAGGACGACGTGCTAAAAAGCGGCACATTTTGACAAAGTTCGAGGTGTTTGAAAATTTGGTCAAATTTTATCTTGACCGTTTGAAATAACTTCGCAATCAAATTCAAAACTACATACTTGAAGAGAGATCCCACATCTGTGCGCCCCCATGCATTGTTCATCTATTACTAAATTGAAATATACCCTATTGACCAGTGGCGATCCAGACCTCGAGCTAAGGGGGAGGGGGTGGGGCGGTCTTGATTTACTTGCCTGCTGGCCTTTTTCACCCAAAATAAGAGGGGGCCCCTCCCCTAGATCCGCCACTGCTGAATAATTTTATTCTACAATGGCTGTACTAATCCTGGTCTTTCGCTTACGTTTTACCCAATGCTTCCTTAATCCTTTCTGATATGATTCGAGCTCAGGGTTGCTATGACTAGACGAACAAAAAATAACTTGTTTTGCTATAAAGGTGAAATTATGGTTTGATAATATCTTTTTTTATAATCTATCAAATGTTTTTTGCTCGCGCGCGATTGGTCTTAACACGTCAAGTGACCGAATATTCCCCAGCTAAAAGTGGGGAATATCTGAGATTATTAAAAACTGGATCAGTGGATAATGCAATTCGAGAGTTTTCATTGGCTTAGCGATCATGGTTTATGAGCCATTATACTATGACCTACAAAAATGGCGAGCGTATGCGTGATTTTTTTTTAGGCCTTTGTATTTTTATTGTAGTCTAGTTTTCTATATTTTGGGGCGTTTTTAATAAAACAATTATTCCACTCGCGCTTGTTGGACATAGATGATTTTAGCCAACTCGGCGCTACATGCCTCGTTGGTTATCTATCATCTCGTATCCAACGCGCGCTCATGGAATCATTGTTAAATATTTTCGCGCCAAATGGAGGCTATTATTTATATAGCTTGCCTCTGGGCAAAATCTATTTAAAGTGGTACCATGACGGAAATCGCATCTTTCCCCTCGAAGTCATTTTATATATAATTTACGAGAAGCCTCTGTGAGAATAAAAATGCTGTTTACTATTTTCAAATATCTCTTTTCGATCCAGAGATTTTGAAGTTTTCAAAATATGTAAATTAGCCAAAAGATGACGTCATTCATTATGATCAACTATGATGAAAAAAGATATCTCATTCAATTTGTAGCAGAAATGTTTGATTCTTTGCGGTAAGATTCTAATGATTGTGCTTCACAATTTGAGCTTAATAGTTTTGCTACCATGACAACATACTAGGTTTCAGACCTCCCCAATATTAAACGCTTTTCTGGCCACCCCTGTCGTTCCATTTTGTTATTAAAATGCCCCATATTCACTACTTGCACAATACCATAATGCACCTCTTTAACCTCCCAAAAATTTTGCATACTCATTGTTTGCAATTTCTCCTGGGACATGAACATGTCCCAAGAGTAATCTAATACAATGACTAGGCAAATGTTTGGGGGGTAAAAGAGGTGTATTATGGGATTTGTGCAAGTAGAGAATTCATATATCCAGCAAGCATATAAATGTGTTAGCTCGAGTTTATGGCTTCTGTTAATATTTTTCAAACTGAAAATCAACAACATAATGAAATCAAGTGGGTTGAGACTGGAAAGAAGTGAGTTGCCATGGGAACAATATTTTATAGCCGAAGGAGTGTTTCCTGTACAGCTATCAGCCAACTAAATTTCAATTGTCTGCGCTGAAAATTGGCCAAGATAGCTCTATTTATATACTTGTACTACATCAAAAAATATCAAGGGTAAAAATCAGATCATGGTACCGCCGAAAGAAAGAAACAAAGAACACTACCAGTACACTGCATTCGCTGCTTTTCTCGTGCTAGAAATTCCTATTTTACGCAACGTGTTGTCCTGTAACTGATTTTTGAAGATTTCGGCCAAAGGAAATTAATTCTAGAAATCATAATTTAGTTCAAGTAAACACTGACAACTTCACTGAATTATTTCGGCTGTTGAAAAGCTCTGACTTAAATAAAAGATGATTGAAAAACTCTATTTCAGCAGTTTCAATTAAATTTTATAGCAGCTCGGAGCTAAAACCATGGCGTAAACTTGCGTACTCAAATCTCTAGCCGTATCAATGATTTCCCAAAGAAGTCAACTTAGATAAATAGTTTTAGTAGTACAGCAAAGAACACTATTAAAACATAAAAACCCAACATTTTTTTAGATGAGTTCATAACAGAGAATACTTGTCATGAATAGAGCACTTCCTATTTAATTTGTGAGTGATTAAACATTAATCATGTCACACTGACCTTAAAGAAAATGTACTCATTTAATTTTAATTAATAGTCACGACAGCTGCGTTAAAGAAATCTCTTATTGAAGTTTGCCAGGTTTAAATTAAAAATTACATCTCGTAATTCTATTGGAAGTTGTAGAATGTTTTTTGACGGGAAGCTTTCATTTCATCCTGTTGTATTATAAACAGTACAATCCCAACACTGAATACATCAGTGGTACAATAAGCAGAGCGATAATTCCACTAGGATGCCAATGGCAATGGCTGGCCACTTTGAGCACTAATAAGCTGACCTTGAACGACGAGGAACACCGAAAGTACCAGGCCAGTTCAAAGGAGCTATCATGTACAACACAGCTATTATTGTTATTTTATTTGTTGCCATACTCGAGTCATTGACCATCGCTGTTGGCAATGTTCTCACCATATTCGTGTTTTGGAAGCATCGCAACAAACTCAAGCGAACTTCCTTTCTTCTTATCAACTTAGCTGTTGCTGATCTGCTTGTTGGATTAACAGAACTAATGTCGATGGGAGCTTTTAACATGCCTGGGCATTTTGAAGAAAGAAACTTCAACAGTGCGAAAAACATTTCGATCGCTTTTCAAATATCTTTTTCGTTTGCGTCAGTGTTTTTCCTCGTACTTATTTCTCTGGAACGTGGATATGCTTTGATTTGGCCGCTCCGCCATCGAGTAGCAAGTACAAAAGGCTACATTTACAGTGCCACTTTTACATGGATAGCAGCAATATCTGCAGGGACATTGACTTTGCTAACTGCTTTCGACATATTGGATTTTACAAAATGGATAGTTGTATTCGGCTGTGTCACGGTTTTATGTTTGGTCACAATTTGCGTGTCTTATCTGGCAATCCGAAAAAGACTTAGTTGCAGAGTCCCTGCTATAGATGGCGCTCATAACAGACGAAATGAACCGCAACAGAACGCAAAACTCTCTAGAACTCTGTTTGTCATGATAACTGCATCTCTTCTCTATTGGATTCCAAGTATCGCAGTGTACTGTACTCATTATCTCTGTTTCACATGTGTTCCATTACTTGTATTTCATATTTTTAATCTCTTTCGTTTGGCTAATTCTCTCGTAAATCCCATCATTTACAGTTTTAGAATTCCCATGTTCAGAGAAACGTTGAAACGAGCAAAACTCTGCAAGCAATCAGAGGAATATACATTTAATTATACGCCTTAAAACTTGAATGAACACAGAAAAGGAACCTCTCTGCCTCGTCCCCAGGTGTCCCTAGTGGGTTTGAACGCATTGCACATAGACTCATTTGCCTGTTGCTAACATTTCAAATCCGTTAATAATTCATCAAGTTAAAACAAAGAAAATCACAGCCGTGAAGGAGGTTTGGATACCCGGTCTTAATTAACTTAGATTTTGACGATGTTCCTTCTCCGTTTACTCCTTATTTTTTTGTTTCGATTGAGAAGACATATCAAACACTCGAGACAGTGTTTCATCGGCTATCCAAACACCTCGGATTTCGTCAAAAATACTCCGTTACGCGTCGTATTTTCAACTCTCTTCTCGGTGTTTGGATATCCCGATGAACACTGTCGCTCGTGTTTGATGTATTACATCAAGCACCGTTGTGCTATATACAAACTGAAGATACCTAATGACAAGGCAGCTTCTATGCCACGGTCAGAAATTAATTGCGTATGGTGGCAAGACTAAAAAAAGGGGATTTCGCCCAATTTTGGGAAAACGGCAAGAAACGCCTTCAAAAAAACATTGTAGTTAAAAATCTGGCTTTATTGTATACCTGTAATCGTCTAGACCTACTGATTGTATATAACCTGCGGAAGGGTCCTGGGTAAAATATCTTATGCAGTGAGCTAGTAAGGGATTGCCTTTTCTAACGACTGCGCTAATTCTTCTCGCTCTAAATTCAGTCTCGTGTCTCATTTGCTTGACTTTGCATCCAGTGTAATCTTGCCTTTCTGGTATGATCGGAGTTAGCTATTGATGTGACTGCAAGTACAATTAAATTGTTTATCTTGTTATAATCTGCTGAAAAGTAAAATCATGGTTTAAAAATATCCTTTTCCAGTTATAAATCTTCAAGCTGAAGTACTAGTGGGACTCTGTATTACGGCTGGTTTCTAGAGCGCAAAGCGATGTGGAGTATACCCCCGAATGAGATGCTAGTCCATCAAAGACATAATATGTCCCCCCCCCCACCCCCCTCAGCATTAAATTTGCCGGTACGCATATATACAGCTGAATGGAGCGAGGCACTGTGAGAGTAAAGTGTCTTCCAGTAATGGTAAGGTTCCTTCTGTTACAGGGTCACACTGCCTGCGCTCAGTGGCCAAAATGGAAGATTCGCTTCAAGTCTAGCGAACACTTTCCTACAAATGTAAGAACAAGCTGCGAATAGCCAATAAAAATGTGTGAAATACGACAAGAGTTATGGATGAAAACGGAAATAATAAACGTAATACGCGATTTGCATGATGGCGTCATTTAACTACAACTAACAGAACGCTTCACTTTCTCGAGCTCTGTTGACAAGGATTTTTTTTAATCGCTATTTAATTATTTTCATTAGAGTCATCGGAACAGGTTCCTGTCTCAGCAGAAGTCTCCTTGATGAGAATTATGTGAGCCCGCAGATTTGGTCGAAACGTTGCTAAGTAACAGTGACATAACCCGCTGACGAAACCAGATGTAACAACCTCCGGGCTGTTGGCAAGTGCTGAGTGGTCGACAAATAATATGACCGTTGGGACTGGCATAGACTTTCTTCGAGAGAAAGAGAACCCAAGGCTATTACTTAAGAAGAGAATTTGCAAGTCGTCCGAGACACTTCGCTTGCATTGGTGGCTGGTTTACAGAAATCGTTTACTTCGAAATCTCGAATACCACGGATTCTAAGGCTTTTATCTCCAAATTTATTAACGCAAATTGAATAAGTTCTACAGTTTATAATGCAAGCTTTTTCGGTTTCTTAGCGAGACCACCTTTTGCTGAAATAGTCCAGGTTCACACCACCGACATTGAAATCCACACCTCCTTAACTTCACTCTCAGATTTAAACTTAACTGAACAGCTCATTAAACTGAACAGCTCTTTTAAAAACGCTAAACAAAAGGTTTAATGAGAACAATGGCTGTGCACATGCGTTATAATTCTTTTTTGCCGTCATCTGTAAAACAAGAATGTGAAATGACCAAATGCTGCGTTGTCTGAAGAACGTGAACCACGACGGCAAATTTTCTTAATTGTTATTTCAAATTTATCGCTGTGTCCTTAATTCAGTTTCGTGATAGTTTTGACGGTGATATACAATTAAGGGTACCGCGAGATTTATAGGTAAAATATGAAATAATTTTTTTTAATCGACGTTGTTCTCGACGTCGCTGTCGTGGTTTCTTAAACTCCTTAACGTTGACTCTGGTAGTGTTGTTTCTTTGTGTGTGTTGGTTGCTTTTGTTGTGTTTTTCTTTCTTTGATAATTTCGTCAGACCTGTTCTCACTTGAGTCTTCCCTGGCGACGCCTATGACGCATGTTTTCATCCCCCCCCCCCCCTTTTGTTGGCTCTTGCTGAGTCAACTTATTTATTTTATTTATTTATTTATTTATTCAGGGGCATCCAATTTAGCAGAGCTTGTTTAAATGGAGCCCTGAAAAAACACAAAAACGAAACATTGAACATTAAAATTACACAATTAATTAAGTAATTAAGTTAGGACAACATGTAACACAGGTGTTACTGTTTAAAGTGGCGCTTTAGCTTAATTTTGAATTTACTGAGGGTATCTACTTGTCTAACGATTTTCGGTAGGGTGTTGTAGGTCCGAGCACCATTTATTCTAAAGTTACCTTGGTATTTGGTGGTTTTCGCGAAGGGAGGGCGCAGTAAATCACGACTTCTGGTGTTATAGCCATGAAAAAGGTGCGCGTGCCTAAACTCTGAGAGTAAGTACGAAGGCGCTATCCCGTGAAGACACTTATGGACTAGGACACATTTAAGATAATTTCTGCGTGCTTGTAAGCTAGGCCAACCAAGTGTTGATTTTAACTCCACAGCCCCAATAGGTGGACCTTCAATATTACATGCAGCGCGTCTATTCAGCTTATCTAGATAGGCTTTGCTCCCAATCCCACAGCTGTCCCAGACTGGTGAACAGTAATCGAACAATGGCAGGACTAAAGTATTGTAGAGCATTTGCAAAGTTGGTTTGGGAAGAACCTTACGTGCTCGACGCAGAATACCTAATCTAGACGAGATCTTGTTACCGATATATTCTACGTGGTCCTTCCAAGATAGGGTGTTGTCTAGGAGGACCCCAAGATATTTAAACTTGTTAACTCTCTCTAAGCGCGTGTTACTGATTTCTATAACTAGCTCGTCGGCCTCCGCGGTCCTCTGATGGGTACCGACAAGCATAATCTTCGTTTTTTCAAGATTAAGTATTAGAAAATTGGCGTGGAGCCACCTTAGGACATTAGTTAGGTCACTAGTTAACTGAGCTTGAATTTCATTGACTGACTTGCTTGCATTTATGTAGATGATAAATAATAAAGGGCCTAGTACGCTGCCCTGGGGAACCCCGAAAGAGATAGGCTGGGGCTCAGACAGGACCCCATTAGTGCAAACACTTTGCGTACGCATGGTTAAGTAGGACCTAAACCATTGAACAGCAGAGCGATTCAATCCCATAGCTGTAGACCATACGGTAGACAGCCCGCTCAAGTATTTTGGAGAAAATTGGGAGTACTGAGATAGGCCGGAAGTTTGATGGATCCGATTTCGAGCCAGCTTTGTGAACCGGCGTAACGATAGCATGTTTCCAATCAGCCGGTAGCGATCCTTCATTGATCGTTCTGTTCATAAGTAGCGTTAGAGGTCTCGCCAGAGCCTCTGCCCTATCCTTAACAAGCCGTACAGGAATATCGTGTAGGCCAGATAATTTCTTGGAGTTCAGTGCTTTCAGTTGCTTATAAACAAAATCTACCGTTATGTGACAAACTAAACTGTGCCCCTGTCAGTAGTTGAGGAGAGCAAAGTGGGACCGCAGGCACCGGTAGAGTCTGGCGTACATTGGCTATTATGGATTTAAAGAAAGATGCAAAGCTGGTTGAAATTCGTTTTGGATCGGTGATATCCTCGCCGTCGATTTTGAGAGATTGGATTTGACTACCTTTAACATCACTACCAATTGCAGACTTGATTGCACTCCATAATTTACTAGAATGGTTCTTATTTTCTTGAATCAGGTTAGAATTATACGCCCTCTTTGTCTCCTTGATGTAGGCACTTCTCGCCATTTTTAGTAACTACCCAGACCATTACGTGAGTGCCAATTTTTCTTGCGGTTAGTTTCACTGCAGTTTGCTTGAGGCTAGCTTTCATTTTTTATGTAAGGATAACTCTGTATAAATTTATATAATAACCCAAGTTATTATCGCATTTTGATTGGTTCTCGCCTATGATGTATTAGAGGACAGATGCACGATTGACGTCATCATTACAAAGTTTTTCCCTCTGCCGTTTTAAAATGGCGGAAAGGTTGAGAATTAGGGCAAAAGATAAGGTACAAAAAAGTCTTGCCGAGGCATTGAACAGGTTCGGGAAGCCAGAAAACGAAAGATAAAGCCGTTTCTTTTAGAAAATTATACAGAAATAACTTTCTAGCAGCCTCAGTCGGCAGTCGAGCGAGACTAAACCAAGCGCAAACTACTTGGTCTTGGTAAGCCGAGAACCATTGCTTTATCGCGAATTTAACAAACCCAATAAACAAAATGTTTCTGAGATTAATTTATTTCAAAAATTCAACTTTTCCCAGTGTCAAAACAACTGTTGACACGCTGATTAATGTCAGGAATGAAACATCAAAACATCACTTCTTAAAATCGGTAAAATAAAATACATAACCTTGCTTTCCGATGCGAATGTTCCTGTCCGTTTCAGGGCAGAGCAGCGAGCTAAAAATAGCTAACCACAGTTCACAGTCAACAGTATCGCAGCTAAAATGTGTCTCCAACACTACATCAAGCTGATTTGAGAATCACCAACCACAGAAGACAAAAATCTCCACCGTCATTTACGCTCCTTTCATTCAAAACTCGAATTAAATGGCCTCTAGGTTGACCGCAACCACAAGTTTCCCGAGGGTATTTTTCAACTCCTGTAATTTTCAAGAAACGTCCAAGCTTTTCGGCTCACAGGGCTGCTCCAATGACAAAAACTGACTTTATTTTTTGCAGCATATTCCTTGAGATTTGTGGATTTCGCAGTTCAATTCTGCTTTCGCTGTAAGTTTTCATTCCACGGCAAGCGACGCCCGAGTCAGGTTTGACAGTGGGGTGATTTTTCTCGACCAAACACAATTCTTTCAGCTACGCATAACAACCAATGAAATTGCTTCATTTTGTATAGATGATAGATCCCGTCAAATGGCGTTTTTTCCGTGCAAAGGCGGGGCAAAGGCGGGGCAAAAGGCCGGCTTTCGCGTTATGTTGAAATATTTTGAAACAGGAAAGGCTTTTCGTTATTATATAAAACAAGTAGATTACATGTTGCCGTGCGTCTGATTCAGTAATAGATCACAGAAGACGTCAAAATGTGGTAAGAACATCAGTGATACACTCGGCTACGCCTCGTGTGCCACTTTTTTGTTCTTTCCACATTTTGACGTCATCTGTGATCTATTACTGAACAGATGCACGGCAACATGGAATCTATTTGTTAATTATAGCACTGTACTGTAGCTTAAATTTGAGTATAACTACCCGGACCATTACGTGAGCGCTTACACCAAGCAGTTACCCTGAGTTGTGAATTTTCGCGCGTAAATGAACGACCAATAAGAGACAGTCCATAGAAGTCAAGTTGGCTTCGTCGTCAAGGTTGGATTCCAGGCCTCTCCCTGCTCGTTTACAAAAAGCCTTCTTGACATCGAACAGAACCAGCCAGATCGATTCAATCCAATCTTCCTCTTTCTAACGTGTTGCGCCTGTATAGGTATTTCGTGTACAGATATTTAATTCTTTTTTCAACAAAACTGAAATTTTACCAGTATATTTTTACCTTCTGATTTATCAGTTCTATGATATTTGTCAACTTCATTTTGTGCAAGAATGGCCTTTGCTGATTTTCGATACGTCTGTGTTGTAAGTAAAATGAATACCGCAGCTTTAACTTCATGTAGGGCATGGAGTTCCCGGTGTTGTGGTCTGGTCGTCAGTGTCATGAATTTGATGGGTTGGTGCTTTAATAAGGGCTGAATAGCCTGTTCGCGCCTTTCTCCCTCGACTGATCTTTCCAAAAAATGCTTAATGTTAAAGTAAAGTAAAGTTTTTTAAAGTTATGTACTTTCGTTGTTATTGTTGTTGTTGTTGTTGTTTTATTGTTCGAATAGAACATGATTGGTTTTGGTTTTCTCATTTCGCCGGGTTAGGTGTTATGTGCTGATACATAAGGCTGAGGTAAAGTAACAATACTAAGGCCTTTTGTTAACCATGCTACCGACAACCGGCATCACACTCGGTTGATTCAGAGGCTTAGGTTTCGATAAGATACTTTTTCAGCCATTTTACCTTGAAAACGAAAACAATGGATCGTAACCGTGAGGGCGCGGCCTAATCAACTGTTTCAACCGTAAAAGGTTGGAAAAGTGCCAGATAGAATGACCAGGGATGGTGGAGCTGGGGGAGGGGAGCAATTTCAAGCAAGAAAAGGCATAAAAGAATAATTTTACAATTTTCTCTAGACCCCAGCTTAGCGTCTCTGGTGCACGATTATAAACCCTGCCCCCCAATTGCATCCGTGCAACGAGCTTTATGAGATCGGGCTGATTTATTGAGGGGCTCTTAATTACTTGTTTATGCAGCCATTTTGTACCATTTATTATTATTATTATTATTATTATTATTATTATTTAGAATTTTACAATTTAAAGGTTGTACAAAACCCGCTTATAGCGGAGCTAATCAAGGCGGATTGTACTATTTACATCATATGTAAAGAGCAAAAAGTGATTTTCATACATCTGCTAGTTACATACATACATACATACATACATTAGCCTCAACTCTGAGCGATTAAATTCCTGCACACCTTCCCATAAATTCTGACTCTCCTCAAGAGTAAAATGTTGAGTGAAACGACAAAGCCAAAAGTAATAAATATAATTTTTCAGTGCTTGTACTAAGTAAATGTGTCTGGGCCCTCTTTCCGATTCAAACAACACTGAAAATAATTACGCTTCATATGAAGACATGATGAACTGTACACTGGATACGCAAAGACTCGTAATTTGCCAAGCTAACCTTGGCGGTTCAGTCTAATCGGGAAAAAATTTAAAAAAATACAATATTTTATTGCGGAGCTCCTGCGCTCCGTAGGCGCGCGAGCGGAGCCCCATACCTTAGTAATTTGGTAACCCATCGAGCTGAAAAATTTTGGTTGTTACGTGACCCGTCGTATGTCCTTCTTTAAATCCTTTCATTTAAAGTCTTAGAATTCCCATGTTAAGGAAATAATAGACCTCTCCCGAATTCCGACAAACAATGACGATGAGTCGAGGTCAGGGTGGACAAAAATAAAGCAAATGTATGAAAATGTGCACATCAGCCTTGTTGTGGTACTAAAAAAATTACAGTTTATTACATGGGTTGATATTTTACTAGAAATAGTTAGAAAAAGAAACGGAAAGGTGGATAGCAAGCAAATTTGTCACAAATGTTCTTTGAAAAAGGAAAGGCAAATAACTGAGGTTTGGAAGGGGCTGTGGACTGATTGTCGCAATATATCAAACGCGAAATACCTTATTTTACCATATTTTTAAACATCGAGAAGGCAGTTGAAAATAAAAAGCGGAGCGGCATATTTTGATAAACTTCGTGGGGTTTGAAAATTTGGTCAAATACTGTCTTGACCGTTTGAAGACAGATTTCACATCTGTGTGCCCCTATTTCAATATTATTCTCTATTGATTCCTTCAGTCAGTAGACTGTAATATACTAGCCACTGAATAATTTTATTCTGCAATGGCTGTGCTAATCCTGGTCTATCCCTGATGATTTGCTGCTACCTTCATCCTTTGTGATACGATTCGAGCTCAGGGTTGCTATGACTAGACGGACCAAAAATAACTTGTTTTGCTATGACCTGCTTAAAGGTGAAATTATGGTTTGATAATGTCTTTCTCCAGCCTATTTCTGGGCAAAATTTATTTGAAGGACCCATCTTTACAAGGAGGCAAAAAATAAATTTGAAAATGCCAGTACACTGCATTCGCTGCTTTTCTTGTGTTTGAAATTCCTATTTTGAGGGAATTGATGAACTGTAATTGTCGAAGATCTCACCACAATAAATTAATTCAAGAATTCATAAGTTAGTCCAAGTGAACGCTGACAAGTTCATTTATTTCGGCTGATGAAAAGCTATTATTTAAATAAAAGATGATCGGGAAACTATATTTCATCGGTTTCAACGAAATTTACAGCAGCTTCGAGCTAAAACCAAGGCGAAAACGTGCTTGCTTAAACTCTCTAGCTATCAATAATGGGCCCTTTGCACGATCCGGTCACATGGTACAAAATTAAATATATTGGTGAGCAAGTTGCGCAGTTGGACTTCCAAAACAGTGCAACTCGTACCAATTCACATGGACCTGCCTTTGGTTTGGAAGTCCCACTGCGCAACTTGCTCATCAGTATATTTAATTTTGTACCATGTGACCGGATCGTGTAAAGGGCCCATTTCCCAAGGAAGCCAACTTAGAAAAATAGTTTTAGTTTTACACCGAAAAACACTTCTACTGCCAGTATTCGGATTTTAATGTTTAATTAACAAAGAACTCCCCAACATCTATTTAGATGAGTGCATTACAGAAATCATAGTTCACGAAATAATAAATAATGTAGCATTTCCCATTTAGTTTTTCAGCGATTAAATATCAATCATGTTAGAGTACTCATTTAATTTTACAATGAAGGCAGCTGCGTGCAAGAAATTAACGAAATCGCTTATTACGCTTCTGAGGCAGAATGTAAAGTGTAAACAGTTAAAAGGAACTTCGACAGAGCTCACAATAAAAATATTTCGATCGCTTTCCAAATAAATTTCGTTTGCGTCAGTGTTTTTCTTGGTACTTATTTCTCTGGAACGTGGATTTGCTTTGATTTGGCCACTCCGCCATCGAGTAGCAAGTACAAAAGGCTACAGTTACAGTGTTACTTTAGCCTGGATAGCTACAATACTTGCCGGGGTAATTATCATGATGCATATATAATTGGGTTTTCGAACCTGTTGCAGTTTTTCTGTGACATTGAGCGGAGAAGGTTTGTGGCCGGCCCTTTCTGTATTATCTATTTTTTTTTTGTTATTTAATCAACTCAAGCTCTAAAACTTGTTGAAGTATTTGCATTGTGTCTGTGAGGTGTTGTGTTGTGTACCTCTGTGAATTTGTAACTTCCTTGCCTGGTGTAATTAATGTAAGTATTCTTTTGATAGAGTGTGGGGTAAGCTAATTAAAAAAAAGACGTTGTAAGTAGAGTACGTATTATATAGTTTGTACGGTTAGGAAATTACAAGACAATATTGTAAATAGAGCAGATGTTATATAGTCTGTACTAGTAATTAGGGGTAGCACTGTAAGTAATTTATGCCCTGTTAGTATTGTCATAATTGTTAGTGTTGTACATGCCAATAAAAAAAGTACAAAGGCTACATTTACAGTGCCGCTTTTGTGCTACTCTGTAGAACTCTGTTTATGTTGATAACTGCATCTCTTCTCTTTTCGATTCCAAGTATCGTAGTTTACTGTACTCATAGGGAGACTATTGCTAACAACTGTACGAAAATAACACGTTTTGCTAGATTCCGACAAAACACGTAGCGAAATAAGCAAATTCTCAACCAAGCGAATTCTTCGATGAAAGACATTATAATATATTACGAAGGCAGAAATTATACTGAAGAAGTAAAACATTGAGCTGTCTCTGTTTATGATGAGAAGCTTTATTTTTGTAAAAATGCTCAAACAACACGTACATGCAGTGTACGTAGTAATGCACCCACCATTGTTTTGCCCCAGGATGGGGTTCGGGCAACCCAGCGGAATAGACCATTTTCGATATATTAAAATTCTAACTTGGCTCCGAGGCTTGGGGGAATAAAACAAAAGAAGTCACACTGAGGTTGAGAGATGAATAGTTAATTTCTTTTGTTTTATTCCCCCAAGCCTCGGAGCCATGTTAAAATTTTAATATATCGGAAATGGCCTATTAGGCTTCGTAAAGCGAGATTTTGACATCCACAAGGATCCCCAGGGTGGGAAATTTGACTCGACCGCCATCTTGAAAAGTTGAGGGGATCTGGGAGTGAGTGACAAGTGGTGCGCCATCTTGGAAAGTACCCAGAATTCATTTGAGCGAGTACAGGACATTGTAAGGAGTATTGTATTGCTTCTTTGTTTTTATGCCCATCAGTGCTCTGTCTTTAAAGTTCCATAACATAAGATATTTTTCCTTCAGCTTTGAGAAGAAATATTCATACGAAAGCTCATTTAGATCAAAATTCACTTCCTACTTACATCTCTTCACTAGATGCCGCCCTGCCATAATATTATCTGTGTTTATAGATTTGCTAGTATACTCCAAATGTCAAATTAAATAAAATTCTGGTTAATTCTGGACCTCAGTTACAAACATCAGTTGGAATATATGTGACCTATTCCAGGTGTGACATACAAATGAATCCATGCGCATAGGATTATGGGTCTGCTGCTAACCATAAAGCACCGTTCTTCTTTATGTCTGTTTTTGACTTTTAAGCCAATGTTATCTTCATCCATTCTGATATGATGGTATATGACAAGTCTGAAATAGCTTTCTTTGCTATGATCACCTCAAAGGTGAAATTATATCTTTCTCCAGCATGATTCTATGGAAAATCTTTTTGACAGATCTGCTGCCAGAGAGAACTAAATATGAAACAAAAAACACTACAGTCGCTACGTTTCTCGTGCTTGAAATCAGTGGTACCTCACCGGAACTGTTAAACTGTATAAATGTATGATGAATTCACTGAAGGAAATTCTAGAAATCATAATTGAATTCAGGTAAATACTAAGAAAAGAACTTGTTTCAGCTTTTTAAAAGGTAATATTTTAACTAAGATGATTGAGAAACATGACTCATTATTGGTAATTAAATTTTACAGCCGGCTTGGAGCTAAAAGCAAGGCGAAAAATATAGCTTTCAAAACTGATAACAGTAGCGCGCTCAAAAATCAGTGTCTCTGATTCCTCTAACGCCAGGAGCCACCTTAAATCAATAGTTTTCAAATGTGTTCCATTATTTGTTGTCTTTCGTTTGGCGAATTTCCTCACAAATCCCCTCATTTACAGTTTTAGAATTCCCATCTATAAGGAAATAACTAAAAGAGAAAAGCGCTGCAAGAAGTCAAAACGGTGTCCAATTAAACACATGGGTTGATATTTTAGCAGAACTGCTAATTTAAGGAAGGAAACGGAAAGGTGGATAGCAAGCAAAGGTATCACAAATGTTCTGTGAAACAGGAAAAGGCAAATAATCGAGGTTTGGAAAGGGCTAAGGACTGATTTTCGTGATATATCAAGCACGAAATAACGTATTTGACCACAGTTTCAAACATGGAGAAGTTAATTGAAAATACAAACTTCGAGGTGTATTTGAAAATTTGGTCAAATATTGTCTTGAACCGTTCAAAATATCTTCACAATCGACTTCAAAACTAAATATTTGAAGAGAGATTCCATATCTGTGCGCCCCATTTACTATTCTCCGCTTTTGATTCCTCCAGTTAGTAGATTGTAATATACCACCTCCTGAATAATTTTATTCTACAATGGCTGTGCTAACCCTGGTCTATCCTTCACGTTTTACCCAATACTACCTTTATCCTTTCTGATATGATTTGAGCTCAGGATTGGTATGACTAGACGGACAAAAAATAACTTGTTTTGATATGATCTCCTCAAAGGTGAAATTATGGTTAAAATTGAGATTATCTTTCTCCAGCTTATCTCTGAGCAAAATAAATTTGAAGGATCAAATTTAATTTCAAACAAAAGAAAAAAAAACACTGCCAGTACTCTGTATTCGCTGCTTTTCTTCTGTTTGAAATTCTTTTTTCACGGGAATCGATGTATTGTAATTTTCGAAGATTTCACCAAAGGAAATTTATTTTATGCATTATAATTTAATTCAAGTAAACTGCGAAAAATTCATTTATTTCGGCAGCTGAAATGCTACTACTTAAATAAAAATTCATTGAAAAATTCTACTTCATCAGTTTCAATTAAATTTTACAGCAGCTTGGAGCTAAAACCAAGGCGAAAAGTGGCTCGCTCAAAACTCTACAATGATTTCCCCCAAAAGCCACCTTATGTTAATAATTTTAGTTGTATAGCGAAGAACACTTTTACTGCTAGAACTACAAGAACTACAATTTGTAATTAATAAAAAAATCCCAACATTAATTTAGATGAGTACATTACAGGAAACGCAACTCATCGATTAGAGCATTTCCTATTTGTAAGTGATTAAAAATTCAGATTGTCCTTAAAAAATATACACACTTAATTTTACACGACAACCACGACAGCCTCATGCAAGAAATTCAAGAAATTATAGAAATCGCTTATTGAAGTTGCCGAGGCAAAATGTTTTATCAGGTGTAAATTAAAAACTACGTTTCACGATTCTGTTGTGTTGTAAATAGTACCACCCCCAACACTCATTACATCAATGGTACAGTGGGCTGAACGACGAGTCACAACTGATGATTCCATTGGGAATGCAATGGCTTGCCACTTTGAAAGCCAACTAAATTGAACTCAATCGAGGAGGGACTCTGGAAAAGTCCTCAGTTAAGACCCAGGCTAGTTCAAGGTATCTATAGTCTGTGTACAGCCGCCCCTTCCCTCTAAAATCCCCGATTTTGTTTGAGGGAAGGAGCGGCTGTACACAGGCTAGCTATCTATCATGTACAACACAGCTATTATTGTAATTTTTTTTGCTGTCATACTCGAGTCCTTGATCATCATTGTTGGCAACATTTTCACCATATTCGTGTTTTGGGAAAAATCGCAACAGGCTCAAGCGAACTTCCTTTCTACTTATCAACTTAGCTGTTGCTGATCTTCTTGTTGGACTCACAGGAAATTAATTTTACTTCGTTTCACAAGGTAATAATAATAATAATAATAATAATAATAATAATAATAATAAATTACAATTTCCTCAATTGTGATTAAAAAAACTCCTATTTTCCCACTTATTCACTTGCCAAGTTGTTATCGGACAATTTATTGGACACTTTGTTATTGGACAGTTTGTTATCGGACAGTTCAATAGGCCGATCACATTCGAAGTTGTAGTTTAAATCAACCAATCACATTCAAAGTTTCAATGACGTGCGTGCGTGCACGCGCTTGCTTTTATGTTTTTGGCGCCTAATTAACTGTAGGAGGTTTTTCATCTCCTTTGTAGGTATTTTAATGCGAATTTTCCCCTTCTTTCATAACTTGGCTATTCTTTTCTCGAAAATTGCAATTTTAAACAATAATTGGATGAGATTTTTGTGATATCGGGAATAATCAAGGTCGAGGCAAAAAACCGAATTCAATTATTGTTTTATTATACACTGTTTTATGGAAAATATGTGTGACATGCAAGTGACAAACGCACCAAGCGGCCGCTTCTTTCGAAACCATTCAAGTGCTCGCGCTCTTTAGCCAAAGGTGTATTAAGCATGCGCACTGCGCATGTATAGATATAGATAGATAGATTAAGGACAACCTAAAATCGGAGCTCCTGTAGCCCGATTAGGCTTTCCCAGGATAAGGTTAAATTTTGATTTGAGTTTTGTAACTTTGCTGTGAGGTTTCCTGCATATTGTTTGGTCTTCTATTTTGAGTTTAATAATCACAAAACACGATACACAAGAAAAACTGTAAACAAAAAACATTTGTAGAGAAGAAACAGTTGTAATCTGGTTAACTTTTAAACCTGGATTAGAGTTAACAGGCTTCCGAAAAACCCGGCGCTGTTTTCAACAAGTTAACCTGACATGAACCCGCGATCCAATCGCAACCAGTACTTGGTCAGCGGTCAACTTTAATAGAACACGTGACCTCGATAAGCTATGAACTTGAGCCCGCGATATGGTCACGTGATACTGGTCAGCGGATACTTTGATTTGACAGGTGTCAATTGATCATACCATGATGTCATATGTCAAAAAAGTACACAGTAAACCAAGGCTGCCAGTCTCTGTCAACCTATTATTGGGAGTATGGCCGCCATGTTGCGCGACTCCACCGTCGTCGTCGTCGCCGTCGTGCGTACGCGCCAACGAACAATACCGCTGCCCATGATAACCATGAGAAAATCAATACATGGGTTTCTTTTTCCTATATGGTTACGGGGCTCCACTTGGCGGCCCTTCGGGCCGCCGGAGCTCCGCTATAATTGGATAGGAGATTATACCCTAATTATGCTGGTCCACAAAATCACGTGAATTCTCAAAATAAGCAGGGGGCTCTTGGCCAATCAGAATGCTGATAGTGAGTACAATGTATAATAATTATGATTGGTAATAAGACTTCGTGTCGTCCAATTCGGTCTGTAATCATAC
>JAEMPF020033554.1:2385-19393 GCA_022496165.2 Catalaphyllia jardinei
CTGATGCTATATAATTATCACTTAATGAAGTTCTGCGAAAAAAATAATAGTCGATTTTGATAAAATGCATTTTTGTTTTAGAAGGTTTGAGAACATTTAAATTTGCCACCATTTTGGTCCACCATTCGCACCAGTCTTCCCTTGGTTTGGAATTAGTTGTGACGTAGATTCAGGAACACGTGCCTTCAGGCTTGATTCATCTCGCTTGTTTTACCTCTTTTTATAAAAACTGTTGGAAATTAGCATTTTAGATGGACTTCGAAGCAAAAACAAGCGAGATAAATCAAACCTGAAGTCACTCGTTCCTGAATCTACGTCACAACGCTGAGCATATCGATCTTGTGATCAGCGGCACGGGTCGACCGCAAGAAAATAGGATTTTCAGATTTTTAAAAATTCATAAAAAAACGCTTTTTATTCAAATCGATTTTTTTTTTCGCAGAAATTCGTTTCATGAAGTATAGGATCAGATAGAAAAATAAAAATTTTGGCATTATGGGCACTTCAAGGGTATTGCCCAAAAACACAAGAATTGAACCTGGCCAGGCTAAATCTCTAGACGTCTAGGTGATCTTTTGTCTAGTGTAGTAAACTTGAGGCCCGTCTCCATTTCGCCATGATTATAGTTTGTAAATTTGTCACTAATGGCGGCTGAAACTTTCATAGTCAATTGGGTTTTCTTTTGTAGCTGTAAGTTGAGTTCCTGTCCAACTCTTTAGAAATCAACTTTATCGTGGATAACAATATTTACATAAGGCGTTAGTTTGTGAAGAAAAAGGTCCATGGATGACCAAGTTAAAACCACCACGACGTACATGTAAAAGGAATCATGATTGATGGATGTTGGATTTTGTAGGTACGACGTGGATTATTGTTGGTGTCGTCGTGGGGGTAGTTGTTGTGTTGGCTGTTGCTGGAGGTGTAGTTTGGTATGTGTACAAAAAAAGGAAGTGTAAGAAGAGGGACAGCAAGGGTGAGTGTCTTAAAGTTATAGCTACTTTATTACGGCAAATGTAACTTGAAGAAATGCAGACAGAGCAATAGTAATAACGTGATAACTGTATTTCTTTGAAACTGCTGCAATGGGCAACTGCCAAAGCATCAGTTTTGTTAATGTTCGATGTTCTCAAGAGTCTCTGCATCACACACTAAAATACCACAGTATTTTCTACCTAGTTGAGTAATAACACTCGTCATTAGAACCTTGAGTATTTGAGAACTCTTTCAAGGACAACTCAATTTGACAACCCCTTCGAGGTGTTACATTTGGCTTATATGCGACGGCATGCCATGGGTGTTGGGAATTTCCCTGCTTTTTTATCCCCTTCTGTATCGAGTATTGGATTTCTAGACGAGACATTCATCTCACAGTCAACTGGCACTATGGCTTCATTTACTAAGGTACTACGTAACAATGTTGAGATAAAATTTCGTTGACAACACTGACTGAAATAAATCTCTCTGTGTCTCTTGTCCAAATGTTACTTTGCTTTCGCTAAGAAGTCCACAATAATGGATCTCAAGGAGAAGCAGGGTAAGTGTTTTACGTCGGCCTTTGTAGTAAATATGCTGTCTAGTACAGATTGTAGCATACTACTAATGTTACTACATATAGATTACTTCATGAAAAATGCGCACATGCGGTATTTACACACGAGTTTTCTGATGCAAAAACAACGAGTGCGTAAATACCGAGGAAAGCACTTTTCATGCTGTGATTTGTTTTTATTTTATACGTACTGAGATTTTCGGACAGAATCGATCGCATGAAAAACTCATATTTGAAAATTTCTTCATCCAATCACAATCGCGAAACGGCTTTCTCGCGTGTGGGAATAGCGTCTCATCCAATCAGAAATCAGCTGTCAAAGTGAATCAGTTCGCAACGCGTTCAAGTTGTTGTTTGCCCCTCTTCATCTTCATTCACAGAAGTTTGTGGAGTTTCCACAAGTTTACTCCAGTTTTCTTCCAAATCCAGTAACAGCAGAACAAAAAGACTCGAGCAAAAACCCGACGAGACGTTAACGTTAACTTGTTTAGCGAATTCTTCAAACATAAAGAAGAGGCAAGAAACGTTTGAAAGAAGGCCAATGTGCCGTAAGCATTATCGCCGACAAATAGTTTTACCAAGAAAGGAAATTTCTGGAAGCAAGGCAAGGGGAGCAATTCAAACGTAGCGGAAGCGTTGACTGATCACGACTGATCACGATTTTGTTGACTGTACAAAAAAATATTTACACTAGGTTTTTGAAGCTTCAACGAAGTTCTTGCACTCAGATGGACTAAAAACATGACCTCGACATTTGTTCTGCCGAATGAAGGGTGAAAATCTGGTTAAGGGTGGCAATCTCAGTAAGTATAAAAATTAATAAAGTTGTCTTCTGTGCGCTGAAATATGACTTGATATTGCTCAATCATAGACTCTGTATCCTCTGTTCAGTCGAATCGTCAGTTGCAATTAATCAAATAAAGTAGAAAAATTAATTAAGAAATGGTTAAATAAACAAATAAAAAAATGTACAGCTATCCAAAACATGAATAATTTGTTCGTTCTACATATAGACGGTTTATCTTGCAGTTACTGCATTGTGTGCATAGGTAATCACGCGCAATTAGCAATATATAACCACGCGGGCAATTTTTTAAAAGACTTAGAAAATTGCCCGACCTCATAATTACTTGTTAGCTAGTGATAACGTGCTGCCGTGTTGTTAACCTGTACGTCAGTTTCACAAAATACTTGAAGTTCATTGTCTCAGTCTTTAACGAATAGGTTTTGTCGGCCGTGATGACTGTATTTCGAACCAAATTTAACAACAATAAAGAGGGCTTCTTTTTCACCTTCACCGGGGGCTAGAAAAACAGTAAATATCTCAGAATACTCTCACTGGTTACCCAGGGGGACTCCCGTATAAAAAGCACCAGGGTGCTCTTCGAAAATTTTGAAAAGAATCCCTAAGAGGTCAAATCTTGTTTTGTGGGCGTGGTTTGGATTTTTTCCACCCTTAAGAGCTACCAATTCTTACATAACACACTATTTCCTGTCATATTATCTCACCTCAATACCTTAAAAGGTACTGCCAAAGCTCCAGCTGTGGCCGTTTTGAGGCCTAACACCCTAAGAGGAACCAAAATTGTTTTTTTTTTTTAACCCCGCGCACATGTTTTAATAATAAGGTTACATGTACATCGGTTGTGAATCAATTTACTCATTGAGTAACCAGGCCTCGAAAATTTTATATTCCCCTCCTACCACGGTGAATATATAAACAACAGCCTCCTTGGCGCGAAAATATGGTAGGATATTTATTTGCGGACATCATCTGTTCCGTATTTTCGCGCCAAATGGACGCCATTGTGTTAATTATCATTCAAATATTCTTCGCAACACGCGCAGTTTTCAGCTGGGAAATATTCGGTCACGTGACGCGTTTAGACCAATCGCGCGAGCGAAAATATTTGATGGAATATAGAGCGTCATGTAAGGAATCGCTCGACCAATCTGATTGCTGGAAACTCTTTGTTCAGCTCTGAAATGATACTACACATACATATGTGTTAGAATCACAATTATAGCCATACCTCGTAATTTATTCTAATTTTTCTTTCCCTCCTTTTTTTCTTAAATTGCTTGTCTATTATTTATTTATCGGTAAATTAGGATTCTTCATTGGTAGAGGCCTAATCAGTCTCATCAACCCGAGAATAAATAAAGTTATGTCTGCATGTAATTGCTAAGTAGGTTATTGTTTCAGGGGAAACGTTCAGGAGGAAGGTTGTGTTCAAGTGAACAAAGGATACGAAGACAGAGCTAATCGCCGCTCTGGAGGAGGCAATACCTCTTCAGCACCTCCAGTTCTTTATGACACTGCACAGACTGGTAACAGAGGAGCAGCGAAGGGGCCACCTTTACCACAGTATGCTCTAGTTGATAAATCCAAAAAGAAACCGAAGGTGCGTATATGATTGAGTAAAATTCAACTGTAATTTAGAGCTTTGCCTTTTTGCTATTTCCTTAAAAGGGGCTGTTACATGTAAATGAAGGTCGTCTACGAATAAAAATAACACCCCTTTACTTTAAACGAAAATCAGCCGTAGTCGATTTAGAAAGCTTTATTTTTTAGTATCAGAAGAATGTCGTGCCAAAAGTTTGGGAGTACCGACAAAAGTGAAAGTAATTCGGCGTAAAGAATAGGGGAGGAGCAACATGTACGTGAGGCAAAGTTGTTGACCGAAAATTAAACGATAGCATATATTTTTCTTCAGGAATGTTATTACGTAAGAATATACCACTAACAGGCGTAAAATTGACAATTAGAGCAATGTATGATTATAACATAATATTTAGCATAACAAACTCTCATCAAATCGAAGATACAACATTTAGACACTTTTTGTATCGCCGAGCGTGATAATGTCAACCGGGGCCCGGTTGTTCAAAACCCCGATTAAACTAACATCCGATTAAGCCTAATCGTCGATTAAAAGCACTAACACTGGGTTAGCTAATCGGCCGAATTGAGAACGTTGTTCAAAGCCCGATTAGAGGGCAGATTAGTTACTCGCTGGTTAACGGTTAGTACGTGGTGTAAAAACCACTTATATTGTCTCGGTAATCGACAATTAGTATCCCATAATGCAATTTCTTGTGAGTAAGCACTGTAGTTGTTTCCAATATGGCGTCCGCGTTATGGACTGCCAGTGTTAAACAGAGGACTTGTCTACTCCAGTTGTATCGCCGACAACTTGCAGTAAGCCACCACTCGCATAAATCAGAGCTTAATAACAGTTCGTCTTCCTCTGTAGATCCACCTCTACGAGATTTGCATTGTATTCAATTGAGGCTCTGCCAAATCTGTAGCGAGTACGAAGCTTTTGATTGCTGTAAGTTAGTATGCTATCGTTATATCGATAAATTCGTGCGCGTCTTTGTCTCACGCAAGGAAGGCCAAACAACAAGTCGGCCATTTTATTTCAATATTAATCGGCCGATTAGCAATTTAATCTTCCTTCGGAGGTGTATTAAATTTAACCAGCCGATTAGAGTCTGATTAGCGTTAATCGGGCTTTGAGCAACGCAATCTAATCGCAGATTAAATTTTAATCGTGGATTAGCATATTTAATCGGGGATTAGCGCTAATCGGGGTTTTGAACAACCGGGCCCGGAGATGTATTAAATTTAACCCACCGATTAGAGTTAGATTAGCGTTACTCGGGCTTTGAGCAACGCAATCTAATCGCAGATTAAATTTTAATCGCAGATTAGCATATTTAATCGGGGATTGGCGCTAACCGGGGTTTTGAACAACCGGGCCCAGTTGTATAAATATTTAATGACAAATGTGAGGGCAAAATGACGAAATACTGTTGTTGTTGTTGTTGTTTGTTTTTTGGGGGGGGGGGGAGGGGGGAGGGGCTAAATTTAGGCAGTAATGAGCCGCCAACATTAAAACAGATTATATATTTATCTTAAAGAAACCCAAGCCTGGGGAACTTCAGTATGCTGAACTTGCCGAGTTCTCTACTGGACAAGGAGGGCAAAGGTCTTCGCTTTCTCCTACCAATCGTGCCACTGAAACACAGTACGCTGACGTTAACGCCATGTAAAGTTGAACCACGTGGACCAAGTAAGGACTCTCTCACCCGTAAAGTGGACGAGAAATAAGCGAGGCAAAGCCAAGTAGTTTACTAGCTATAGAGTATTTTCACTTGACTTCACGGCACCCGTATTTGTGTCCCAAAACAATGAAAGGACAGCCATTTTTTTGCATGCAGCTGGTGCGCCCGCCGTAAGAGCGGTAGGCAAAACTGAGCTGTCCTACCGAAACGACACGTTAATAGGCTTTTTCTTCAGAGCTAACAGTAATAAAGACAAGGCCAAAGTTGCTTTGGCCTCTTGAAAATTCCGGGTTTAATTTGACGAGGAACACCATATAACACAGCTACTATCCTACCTAGCGACACTGGACGAACTGCGAGCAAATTGCCATGGCGGAAGCCGGCGACCCATTTTTGGCGTCAAATTAGAAGCCTGGAGACATAAAATGTTTCATATTTTTCATTGTAGAGAATCTTGGGATGGTGAATCCCTTTTCGTAAATATTTAATGCCATCTCTTACGAGGAAAGTTATCTAATTTCAATGCCTTTCCTGTTAACTTACATGGACTTAGGATAGTTAAGTTTTTCCTGCTTGCTGAATCCTGATTGGTCAGTTCGAATTTCAAGCGCGCCAGCCAGCCGTATGTAAGGTTTGGTATCGCAAACCAAACTCTCCTTGTGTAAACACTCAATTTTTCACCGATAAATTTGCATGACTGCGGGCCACGTGAGTGAAAGCACTCTATAGAATGAACATAAATAAATTAATTAGTCAATCAAGGTTTAAGGTGAATTGACCGAAATATAGATTAATTGCCTCAAAGTAGAAACTTAACTGCTGTTAAAAGTGGGTAGCTTCCAGTTTTTTCCCTCTTATCCAGTTAATCCTTCTCTACTGCTTTAGTTGTTTTGGTAGCTGCTAGATAAATAGGGCTGGCTATGCAAAGAAGGATTTTCATTGATTTGAGTGAAGTGACTTTGCAGAGCAGAGTTTTCATAAAGGGAGGATAGTAGTAACTTACATGAGCTGCTAAAAAAAACCTGTAACCCGTAACCTCAGACCGCCGCCTTCTCCCCGCCCCCTCCTCCCTCCTCCCGGTAAAACGTGCCAAAACAGCCGGTGAGTCCTTCAGCTATTTTGACCCTTGATGGAACTACAAGGATGCCCCTGGAGAGTTGGGGTGGAGGGTACCAACATAAGGCCCATTTTCTCTCCCCTCCCTTCCCCCCCCCCCCCCATTTTCTTCTCCCGCTCCCCGAGCACGGGATTTGGCCATTGTTATGTATAAAGGCCTTTTCACCAAGCAATATAAACTTGATTGAAAAGATAATTTACAGCGGAATGTTCCGTGCAGCCCCTATTGCCCCTGTAGAGACTGAAACTGTATGTAGACAGTGAAAAAATTGTATTCAGTAAGATCGTCTCTTGTCCGTAGCAAATCATGTTTTTGTAGATTTGAAGATGCCAATTATGCGTTGAATGACTAGTGGCATGAATGAAGAATTGCTTGTTGTTATGATCATGATTTGGACAATCCAAGAAGTGATTGCTTGCATCAGTGGATAAGTGTCACTCTAAAAAGTTAGTCAGGGATTTTTTACGAAGGGTGTGTTTCTTTTCTATTTTAATTTGTAACCGTATTCTACGCACTAAGTGCCCTCTGGGTAATGCCTTAATTACGCTGGACGAAAACTTTTAGCCTGTATCGGAGAAAGGGTGTTATTGTTTGTAGATCAAGTAGCTTCAGTGATGATCATATTTAGTCAGCTTATGTAAGAAGTTGTAGTTTTTTTTTGTAGAGTTGGGAGAAGATTGGTTCTCTACCAACTTAGATTTTCAATAACAAGATCAATTTAGAATGTGAACTTCTTTTTTAGCTGTCAATTTCAATGGTGAGGCTCTCACCTGAGATAAGCGATATACAGTAATACATAGATCCATTATCTTTTTTTATGCGGATCAGTGGAGGCTAATGCCACTTCCCTTACTGATTCAAGCAAGCCTAAAGTAGAAGGGAAGCCCGCAGCTCATTTTGTTTACCGCTTTTTATAGAAAATATGAGTTCCAGAAATTTATTCTGAGACTAAAGCTTAGTGAAAGTAATGAATAGTAGCTGCGCGATTATTAAATAAAGCATATTATTTCACCAGTTAACAAGTCCGTAAGCTAAAGCAATCTCTTATGTTGTCATGGAACACTACAGGAATTTGAAAACATGAGAGAAATTGAGTAAAGGCCAACCACAGACGAGTGATTTCTTTGTTTTCTCCAGTATTTCTAAATACCTTGAGTGTTTTATGACTGCCTAATTGACCGCTTTGTTTTCTTGATATACTTCACGATATGGATTTTGCACACAATACAATATGCCTTTCAAGGCAATCAGAGTTGCAGAAAAAACAAGCAGTTTTGTAACGATTGCCAAATATATCAACTTGTAACCTTTTTACGTACTAACCTTCGGAAGTGCAACAAACCTTCTCTCGCGCCACCCCCAAGTGCCTTCTCATCTGCTTTAATGATGTATGTGGTCAACCATGCAGTAATTTTGGAAGTGAATTAATGTCATTATTTACTGGCTTTACATAAGACCAAAGAGTTGGTTAACTGTCATGTTGCATCATGCTAAAGAAAAAGAAAAGGCTGACACGAGGATCACATTTTCCCGCAAGATAGAAGCGAGGTGATATCTAGTGTTTATTCCACGGTTTGATCAGTAAAAATCCTCACAAGGTGGAGATGTTCCCTCTTCTTACAAATTTTTTTTGTGTTAGGTCAGGTGCACATCCGAGGGTTAGCACATGAATCAGTAGATTTCTGTACTATAACCAACAGATAAGTTGTTAAATTATGGAATGGAATAAGTTGTGTTAACCAACCGTTGGTTCACGTAATTTTTACTGCCGATTTCAGTGCAGTGAATAGAACGACGCGATTCGATCGTCTCGACGTGATTCTTGGTGATTCTTGGTGCTGACCGAAAGGAGCGCGGCCTCTGAGGACGAGAATGGTCATGCTAGTAATTTACCAGAGTCACGTGACTGTAGTCGAACTTACAAATCATGCCGGGCCATTGATACATGATGATTCGAGATATCGCCCTCTTCGACCAAAATCCTGCGACTCTGTTAAGTAAACTTAAACGAAGCTGAACGTAGAGGCAGCTTTTACTGAGTACCAGTAGCCTTCGTAGTTAGTGAAGCCTTGGCCAGAGTGAAAGGTGGCTACCTTTTCCTATTTTGCCTAGTTTGAGGGCCACGCTACTCAAAAAGGACAGGCGGCTCTGGCATAGTCGAATGGTTATTGTTAAATTATGGTGCGGGAATCGTGGTTGTAAGCACTGCACTTAAATCGGTTGTAAAGTGGACGAAATGTTTTATTTCGTCTGTCAGAAGGTCATCTGGTATGATTGTTCTAGATGGTGATTTTTATCTTTGATTTGCTGTTATGCTTTTTGGTAGTCATTAGTAAACTGCATTAAATGCTGATAAAATTTACATGAAGACTGTTGTCTTTCTGGCCCCGGTAGACAGGCATTACCCGACTCGAAGTACATTGCAATGATACTCTCAGGCCAGGTTGTTCAAAGGCTGGATGATAGCGCTATCTATCCTTTGAATCGGTGCCTGACTTCAAACCATTTCCTATGCTGTAGGTTTTGCTAGTGAGTAATCCAGCCATCTCGAACCGTCATGACGGAATGTGTGGATTTGAACGTCGTTCGAGAAGTTTACTCTTTCCCCTCGAAAGCCTTCGTGAATGACCGTGAAAACGTAAATCGTCTTAAAGGCTTAACAAAGCGCTAGAAATGTAAGAAAAGAACAGTGTAGAAGTTTGCAGAGGGCATTAGGACATTTTTACCCTTGGTACCAGAAGTTTTTTCTCACGCGCGGCGGACGGGAATACTTCGCTTTGCTTCATACTTTACTGGAGTAGTGATCAATGAATAAAGATAGTAAACTTTTAAGCTCGATAATTAAATGGAAAGGTGAATAGACCAGTAATCCTGTAGCTCTTCCAGACCTCTATTTTCATTCGTCCGTATGACCTGTAGCTTCCTTTGTTATCAGGCCCAGGGGCATTGTTTCTGTTGTATCATCTATTGTTTCGTTCTCCAATCACGGACCGCGTCTGGAAAGCTACAGGCTTGCTCGAATAGACCAATTTCGATATATTAAAATTCAGCCTAACACAATGGACCTTCAGCACAAGACTCTGAGGAATAAACCCCACAAACTCTGTATTTATTCCCCAGAGCCTCGTACTGAGGTCTATTATTTTAGTCTGAATTTTAATATATCGAAATTGGTCTACTGATCATCAACATGGCACTAGCGCGTGACAGAGAAAAAATCTGAGTCTTCCAACGAGAATCGAACACATGACCTCCCGAACACCGGGCGGGCGCTCTATCCACTGAGCTTCGAGAACTCATTGCCGGATTTCATGCGGTGGGGGCCTGGTTACAAGTCCGTGTATTATGGGATTAACAACACAAGACCCATAAGTTCAGAAAGAGCACACCGAGCTTTACAAAACCCTTAAGTTTCGTGTTAATTGGGCCAATATTGAACAAGATACAGCCATTCAAGAACTTCAAAATTTGCAAAGAAATGTATGGATTTCCGGACAAGAGTCCAGCAATCCGTACATTTGTTACTAATCTTTTAAGTTTTTGAATGGCTGTATCTTGTTCAATATTGGCACAATTAACACGAAACGTAAGGATTTTGTAAAGCGCTTTCTGATTATGTGGGTTTTGTGCTGTTAATCCCATAATACACGGAGTCATACCCAGGCCCTCACGGTATGAAATCCGGCAATGGAGAGGTAGGTCATTGCCATCGAGCCAGCCGAGCGAAGACGCAAGGCTGCCGAGGCGGCAGCATCATAAAGCCATGTGCGTGATGTGAAGTATTAACCTCTTACTAACCGAGCGCGAGGGCCGTATTGGGGAATATTGGCCCGAGGACTTCCGGCGAGTGATGACGCGAGCAACTCAGAAAGAACAAGCTACCAGCTACAACGACTTTGAAAAAAAATTATTGAACATCTTCCGAAAGTTCACCAGCGTAACTTACTGGATTGGGAGCCAAAGTATGGGGATAACATTCACCATACAGTTCTTTCGCTTTGCGCTTCAATACTAGTTTTCTTTTCGATTTGTAAACTTAATTATTGTATTTTAGTATGTTGAATGAAAACGTCTTCGTTACATGTTAAGTGAAGAGGTGAAGGAAATTGGAAATTGTTGCTGTCTCGTTCTCTTCTTCATTAAGCTTATTGAGCTTAAACGCATGCACACGAATGTATTTACGAAAATAGTTGAACATGTTAAACCAAAGGTGTCGCTCAATTCTTTCGCTTGTCTTACTTTTGGTTAATTCATCGTGGTCTTCTTCTATTCGAAGGAATAGGGCATTTTACATGTTTTTTTAATAGTTTAAGCTGCAAATAAATTTGCCGGTTTTTGAAAAAAAAATACACGGCTAGGACCGTTTCCCTGGTAACGGTCTGTATGGTAAACTCCCGACCAAGAAAGAACCAATCAGAACGCTCGGATTTCCCTTGCCATATAATAAATGTGAAATAATTCATATTTGTACTGCGGTTGTAGATGAAAGTGAAGAGTAATCATCGCAGTAAATTTTCCAATTTAAGCAATTGGAAAGAAGAAGCCTGAAAAAATCAGGGCTTCAACGGGATTCGAACCCGTGACCTCCGCGATACCGGTGCGATGCTCTACCAACTGAGCCAGCCAGCCAGCCAGCCATCCAGCCATCCAGCCAGCCAGCCATCCAGCCAGCCATCCAGCCAGCCATCCAGCCAGCCAGCCACCCAGCCAGCCATCCAGCCAGCCAGCCACCCAGCCAGCCACTCAGCCAGCCACCCAGCCACCCGTTCAGAGCCACCTTATATTTCCGAACTCTGAACGCCACCTACAGAATTTTTTTAAACTTTGTCAAAAGTTGCGCCTAATCATGCTTATCAAATGTTGATAATATAAAAAAATTTCAGTGCCGTTTTTGAATTATAGGCCCCTAAAGCTGTAATTAAGGTTGTTTTAGCAGGTCATACTGTTGCTATGGTAACCTGTTATTAAAAGGACAACGTGTTTACCAATAGTTGGGCAGCTTTTTGATACCATGATTGTAGCATCAAGTGATAAAGAGTGGTTACAATGACCCATAGAAATATTAATGCTGGAAACTGTTTTGAGCCACCTTAATATGATCCCAGCAGTATGCAGGACGCCTGTCACATAATATATAGATTTAGGCAAGCCTAAAAGCGGAGCTTCTCAGATTGTTTTTTGGAAAGTTATCAATGAAAATAATCGAACACATATGTAAAGTAAATTGCGAGCGATTTTATAGTTACAGCCTGAACTAGGATTACATGAGCAGATCGAGGTGTAAGATGGTGTGATGATGAAAATAGTTCCTAAATCTCTAGTATATGCATGTAA
Source organism: Catalaphyllia jardinei (assembly GCA_022496165.2). Classification (NCBI taxonomy): domain Eukaryota; kingdom Metazoa; phylum Cnidaria; class Anthozoa; order Scleractinia; family Caryophylliidae; genus Catalaphyllia; species Catalaphyllia jardinei. Next base: position 14,457 of record JAEMPF020033554.1, read on the forward strand.
AAGTTGAAAGGTTTTGTTTTTTAACTTGATCCCCAAAGATACAGTTAAGCATCTTCACTTTTGAATAGATTCTTCACTTGCTGGAAGGGTTTGCACCATCTCTCAAGGTATAAGTATTCGCAAAATCACTCTGGCATAAAGAGTAAATATGATATTTCGTTGCTGATCATGAATACTCAAATAGGCTTCTAAAAATAATTTATTCAATTTTAATGTGAGTTGTTCTTTTTCTCGACTAAGATTGTGAACTATAGGAGCTGTTAATGGGTTCCATTAAACAATTTTGCTATGATGACAGAGATTTATACATAAGCTATGAGTAAGTTATATTATGAGAAAAATTATTTTGTCTGCACTACACAACCACATGCACTTAAAGGTTATGAAGCATAGGTACATTTGTCAGAACAGCCCAACATATCCAAGGTATGTTTTGATTGACACATCAATAAAAGATAATTTACAGCAAAATGGATAAACAATACATCAATATCCTACATGTACCAAAAAAGCTAGACATTGCATTTATAAGGCAACCATAAAACAACTGATTGAAATAATTTATAGATTAGAGAACACTATTAGTACAACAGTAGGAACAAATGAACCTTATTGGCTGTTGCAAATGCCAAGGCAGTCTGTAGAATGTCACAAATTTTTCCACCTTCTAGTTCTACAAAAATACTTATGCTGCAACTTTAATCGAGACCTAGTCCATTCCATCTTGGCAAGATATTAATTTATGTCATGCCCAATTCAGATTATCACAAAATTGATTTAAATGCACCATGCACCAAACACAAAAAAATCATGTTTAAGCCAAAAAACAATTATTTAAAAAACCATGATGAAATTCTCTCTAAGAATAACTGATGAATTTAACAGGCACTTAAAATAATTACATAGTCAACTTGCTATGTGGTTCTTAAAAATGTAATACAGTGTACAGGGTATCTGCCACAATGTTGCAGTTATGATGTTACTGCACACAGGATGGAATGCAGCACTCAACTTCCAAGTCAGTTTGTTCAATGAACTTTGGGCAGAAATTAAGATCACATCAAGTCATCTGTAAATACAGAGAAACCAAAGAAAGTAATAAATAATTGAACTCTTTTACATGTATGTAGAGTGTATGTGCCATTAATATTCAAAGGCTGTTGCCTAAGGAAATTTTTAAGGAGCTCTTCAGGCTCCTAACTTCAAAATTTAGGAGCCCAAGCCACTTTTTTAGGAGCCCAGGAAAAGTTTGTTGTGGTCAATAGGAGGGGGTGGGGTAGGGTGGAGTAAATTGTGTAAATTTGGGGGAGGGGTCTGGGCGCAGAGATTTTCCATGAGACATAATAGCCTCCATTTGGCACAAAAATATGCTTGGATATTTGTCCACAGACATTATCTGTTTCGAGAAGCAAGCTTTAAGGTGAGCTCTGAGGAGCAGAGAATGTCCAGGGACAAATATCTGTGCATATTTTGGCGCCAAATGCCTATTATGTTTGTTATCCTTCAAATCTTTTTTTGCAACATGCACAGTTTTGAATTTTAACTGTGGAATTTTCTTAGATATTCCACAGTTTTACCTTGGGAATATTTAGTCACCTGACATGTTTAGACTAATCGCTCATGAGCGGAAATATTTGATGGATTATAAGGCCTAATGTCGACCAAATGTTTGGTATAAAGCATTCAGCAAAGTGACCAGGTCATGATTAAGAAAGAACACTATTTATGGTCAAACAAATTCAATAATTGGTGTATTCATGCAAGTGCTGCAGCTTTACAGAAATTTGTACATGTATTGCTAATTCTATTTAAGACAACAAAATACATTGTACAAACTATGAAATGCAATGAAAACAAATAAAAATGAAAGACAATTTAGGGGTTTGAATTTGGCCTTTCTGAAATTAAATGTGCTTTCCTTTCCCAGGGTTAAGACATAAGGATAAACAAAAGGTGATTTGAGACAGCATTACTGCATTATATTGGCTGCTTCTTTGGAGAAAATACATTATTGTATATTGGACGGAACAGCAACAATTTGCTTGATAATTTAAAAAATAAAACCCTAGTATGCAAAAAGAATTGCAATGATGTTTTGTTTTTGCTGGCTAGTTTCTTGACTATTTTGACTTTTAAGTCGTAAAATTATATCCTTTCAGACACTAAATTTATTCAGTATACATGTATGAACAGTAATGAAAATTTTTCCATCGGGCCAAAAAAGCCCTAGATTTTAGATAAATTTATCTTTATTCAGTTGCAAATATGTCAGAACCAGACATCACTCCAATTCCAAACATATTTTTTGTCAAAGTAGTTATTTTGCAGCTTGGAATCAGTAGGGGATCAACAGAGACAGTCCATTGGCATACATGATGTAGAAAATCTTATTCAACAATCAGAGCTTGAAATGCATTTTTGGACGATTTTCAAATATGACTGTTTTCAGCAAATTTGTGAATGGAGAGAGACTTTGTTGTTGTGTTTTGGCCCATATATTTTGTGATAAAAGCAAAACAGGACCAGAGTAGCTGTTAATTGTTTTCTAATTTATTGTGCGAATGAATGTTTGACCAATTTCATGAGAAGATTGAAGTCATCCGACAGACTACATGTAGATGTGAATAAAAACTACTGGTTAGGTACCCACTCAGGGTCCTTGAAAACAACTCTAGTCACCTGCAACTGTAACTCAGGCACCTCAGGCAACCTGCTCACTCGTTAAACAGCAGCCTTGATATTGGTGATCTCACAGAAGCTGCATCCATATTGAATTAATTTGTTCCAGGATGCTTTTGTTTATAGAATTTTTCACACATTAATATCTCTGAGTTGTCTTTGTGTTCTACACTCAGTAAGATATTGTTTACAATAAAAATCAGTGCCTACCGGTAATTAAGCAATCATAAGCACTCTAAATTTATAATCCTTTGCAAATATCTCACCTGACCATGGCTGCTTTGAAAATCTTTCATGTTTTAATCCAGGTTGCCCAACATGTGTACACTGTTCATATATTGACTGACAGGAACAGCAAGGCTGCACTCTGGGAAACATTCTAAGGAACCCCTCGGGCACCCAAGCTTGGCAGCCTGAACCAAAAAAACATAATCAAAATTAATTATCATTAATATTATAATTATCTAATAACATTATTAGTGTGCCAAATTCGGCCAGCGTGACAAATCTAGACAATGCCAGCGAGCATAGAGCAATCAAATAAACTGAGCCCAGAACTGAGAAACCTTTCTTAACTCAATTCAATCAAAGTAAAGCTAAAACAAATGACAACTGTACCAAACTATCGGCCAGCGATCCACACGAGAGTAAACTCAACATCGGCCAGTGAGCCAACTTTGTCACTGTCAGTGAGCAAAAAGCAATCAAAGCAATATTTACAATGTTTTATACATCAATGTTTAAGACATAACATTTGACGCTGTTTTGAATACTTGACTACAATTAAGTGACGTGAACAAAACATGACTCCGTTTTTCGAAGTTTCCAATTAGAATTTGTTTTCAATGGTTGCTCTTTGGCACTTAGCGAGAGCTACATCTAGTAATTCATTACAATCTTTCCGCACCAACAGATGAAATTATTTTCATTGATATACAGTGTACTTCATTGTTAGTTGGTTAGCAGTAAATCAAATGTTAGAGGGATGGTACCCAAACTGAGGCAGCTTTCTTATGAACTTTAGGAAGCAAATGCAATTTGCTTTAAACAAGAAACTGGAATATTGCACTAAAACAATGTGGATATTCCTAATCAGAGAGCCATTCAGGCTGTTTGATTGTACATATAATTGTACAACTGTATATTAGTTCAGGGAGGCGCGGTGGCCTCATGGTTAGTGCGCTCGAACCCGGAGCGAGTGGTCTGGGTTGGAGCCCTGGCCAGGGACATTGTGTTGTGTTCTTGGGCAAGACACTTTACTTTCACAGTGCCTCTCTCCACCCAGGTGTATAAATGGGTACCGGCAAATTGTTGGGGAAGACTGACAAAATTGTGGGGGAGTAACCTGCGATGGACTAGCATCCCATCCAGGAGAAGTAGAAATACTTCTAGCTGCTTCATGCTACAGAAACCGGGATAATCTCTGGCAGCTAAGAGCAAGTCTTGGCTCCAAGGCTTCACTTTTTACTTATAAATATGAGTTCAGGTTGCAAAAGAAAATCAGACTTTGTCAGGATAAAAACTGATGTTCTTGCTTACTAAATCTGAATGTGCAATCCCAGAAGATATTGACCTCCAACACCCATTCATGGCCATTCTTTAGAAATTCCAAAGTATCAGGCCAGGGAACTCTTAATTATAAAAAAAAAGACTTGTGGGATATGAATCTTTCCTTGAAGAAAACAATGTCTGAGAAATTACTAATAATATTACAAAATATGCTTTAAAAAATATCGTACCTGGTGATGCCAACATGCAGAACATTTTGTAATCTATGCTGTCTGGCTAGTTCATACATTTGACTGGGCATATGTTTGTAAATTTGTGCACTTTAACATCACATTACAACAAAGTAGTAGCGACAGTCAACTGAAAACAGCATAATTTGGTTAATTAATAACTACACTGTACATTATTAGGTTACATATTGGTGAAGATCATTGCACACCAACAGATGACTCTTAATATTAAATAACAGAACATATTGGCAGCTAAATCATAACAAGTGAAAAATCATGCATGAGAAATTTACATGTACATGCATGTAACAGCTAGCTCTCCATCTCAGAACAATCACAGATATGGTTTAATATTTTCTCTTTGACATCTCAGATTATTCAAGATAAATATGCAAATACACCTTTAACAGTGTGTTAGCTTTACATTCACTTTAGACATTGCTGGTATCCAGCATACTCCATATTAATAAGGCCTTTAAACATACCTTCAAAAATAAATTCCATCAACTAATGCATCTT